>MU858815.1:234687-289475 GCA_033297175.1 Cladorrhinum sp. PSN332 | reverse complement strand
GTTCCCGCCCGTGCCTCAGTCGTGATATGTGGTTTTTTTTTTTTTTGTTTTTTGGGGGGGGGGGGGGGGGCTTTTTGCCTCCTTGCGGCTGAGTTGAGTGAGTAAGTGAGTTGAGTGAGTAAGTGAGTGAGTGAGTAAGTGAGTGAGTGAGTAAGTGAGTGAGTGAGTAAGTGAGTGAGTTAGTGAGTGAGAGTGATGACGACAACGAACGACGAACGACGAACGACGACAACGACATCAAAACAAACACCCCTCCCTCCACTCAATTAACCGCCCCTGATGTAGCTTGATGTAGCTTGATGCAGCTTGATGATGGTCGCATGTAGTGCATGTAGCGTAGGTGTAGTGTAGTTAGTTGCATGTAGGGAACCACGGAACTCAACCCGGACTCGATGATCTACATATACAGTTACATCTACGCCCCCTCCCAGAGGTGTGTGTGGTATGCAAAAAAACTCACTCGATGGTGTGAATGAGCTGAAAAGCTCCGAATGTAGATCTGCTCCCGTAAAGGCAGGTAGATATTATGCACATAAAGTTTATCACCCATGCAATCACTGTCAAAAGTAAAACGTATACGTAAAACCTTTAATTGGGCTTGACTGGAGGGAGGGGTTGTCATCAAACAGGCTGTCACACTTTTTGACAAATCGAGGTATTCTCCACAAAGAGGCCATCGTCATCATCACTACCAAAACCAACAGTTTTACAGACGCAACACGTATCATCAAAAGAAGGCAGAGGAAAACGTATTGTAAATCTTTTCTATTCAACTCATCCTCAAGCCAATACGGCTCAAGGAAGAAATCAAGATATTATCAACTAAATGTTATAAAAAAAAAAATAAAAAAAAAGAAAGAAACGGGGGTATCATCTTTTCCGAAAAGTAAAAAAACAAAACTTCTTCTTCTCCATCTCCCATGTCGAAACCATTATGTGAAGACAGTTAAAAACAAGAAAATCCCCAAATGCTCAATTCTTTTCGTGTAAAGAAAAAAAAACCCATCAAACGCCCGCTTGCTTTTTTTCATTCAGTTGTGATGCTAATCATGTATTGCCTCCCAAATGCCCCTGCCCCTTACCCCCCCCCCCCCCATGTATCCCAATAATTTATGTGTGTCATCAAATCCGTGAAGCGTGAGCTTTCTTCTTTTCTCCTTTTCCAGTTCATGACGAAAAAAAAAAGAACTGGAAAGGAATCTTCTAAGGTAAAAACAAACGAAAAAAGGGTATTGTTGTGTGAGTGAAGTGAATGTGAACAGAGTTGTAAAGAATATTCAATGCATCGCCGCCGCATGAGATCGTCCAAATTCCCTAGGTCCCAAACTGAGAACCTTTTGAAGTAGACTTCTCTTCCCACCTCCAGCACGACGATACTGAAAGTTGGGGCAGCAATCCAGCCGACCAGTCGCAACCTTCCTGTTCAACTCGGCCTCCCATCCGTAAGGATCCTCATCGGGCGAGAGACTCGGACTGTTGGAGATGGAAGCCGTCATCGTCGTATCAGGCTCCAGCGACATCAGAGAGCTGCTGTCTGAGTCATCGGCGGCGGTGGCAGGGCTCGGTGGAAGCTTGAGATGACCCGAGAAGTCTGTAAGAGTCGAAAACCGCTTCGACGAATGCTTCGACGAAGGGGCGGTGCTTTCATAAGAGTCATCAGTAAGCTTATGAATGCCCTTCTCCGTTTCGCATCCATACATGGGGCTGACGACTGTCGGTTCAGCATTCGATGGGGGTTCGGTCGTGGTGGAGGGTGAGATTGTTTGCGACTCTGATGGTGAAAGAAAAGGTCTGGTGCTAGATGTGTTGCTCCGCGGCGTGCAGCAGGAGCCGCTCCTGACGGAAGCCTCCTGAGGAGTTGCCGGTATCTTGAGCGGCTTGAGTGATGATGTTCTGAGTCGTGGGCGAAGGAAACGCCGACTGCGGTAGCCTTTTGCGGCCATGCCAACTTTGGGGACCTCGAGACAGTTCGATTTTTGAACGCCAGCACCCAGGATCGCGTTTCCCGGTGGCGGCACCGGGAAAGGCTGCCCCGGGTGAGGCTCCTCCCAGTCTGACGAAACCGATCGTCGCGCGGCACTGTTCGTCAAGTGCGTCGTCGTCGGCTTTTCGTCGAGACCGTCAATTGTCGTTCCCATCGTGGTGTCTTCGGAGGAGGATGTATCGGGGTCCTCAGGAATTGGCATGACCTCTAATCCCTATAAGAGGTTGCTGCCACCTTGGCTGCCTTCAGCTGGCGATCCCACGTCGAGGTCGGCGCCAGCAGACGTCACGCTCGATGTGTGACCACGCTTGCGCCCCTTCCTGTTGAGACCCAGCTTCGCACCCATCTTCTTCCAGCCGCTGTTGTGAGCGCTGATGGCTCTCTGGAGGCTATTGGGAGACGTGCTGAATCCCCAATCGGCGGTTGGCGGCGTAGTCGGAGGCGTCATGGGCTCGTTCGCCGCGGGTGGCGACGGTGCGCTTCCGCTGTCATCGGTCAACCCACCGTGCTCGTGCAGGTCGCTTGCGGAGGAGCCGGAGCTCTTGGGATCGTTGGTTGCCCATGCAATGTTGAGCATGGGCAGAAATCCCGACTTTGGGGATCGGGTCGATTCGTCGCCGCTCCAGGAGGATTCCTTGGGAATACGAAGCCTTGACCGTGCATGTCTGTGCTCGCCGTGTTCCTGGATCATCTCCTCCGAGGGCGCCACTGACGCAACAAATGGACCCAACACCGAGTCATTCATGAGCTCATACACAATCTTTACGGCATCGTCCAGTTCGGACGGATTGGGTGGCACGGGCGTCGCCGAAAGAGACAACAACCGATCTCGGACATGCGACGGGAGGTTCACTTCGCGAAGGCCATACTGTTGGATGTATGCCTGCATGATCTTGTGCCAAAGCGCGCAAACATGTTCACTGCCGTCCCCCCTTCCCGTCGACTGATCGGCCAGAAACTCGGCATGCGCTGCTCTATATCGCTCGGCGTCCATGGTAAACTCCAGCGTCTCTAGACAGTGATTGTGAGAAAGAAATGCAGTAAAAGCACTGAGTGAGTATGGTGGTGGTGCCGCGTCAGTCAGTATCTCTCGCAGTGAGGGAGGGGACTTTGGGCCTCCGGAAGAGGATGGTGGCATGAGAGCCAAGCTCGAGGGTCGGGATGTGGTGGACATGATTGAATCGGCGTCCCCGTCTTCAAAGACGGACGACGGCCGTGGAGATGATGCCCTAGCAGGAGGTTGTGGTTGAAATAGAACCGGCGATTGTGGTCGTAACCGCGACTTGGACATTCTGCCCTCGGGCACTCGAGTCGCAAAAGATGAGAATTGACCAAGTTTTCTTCCTTTTCATTCCATATAGTGCGTGTTATGCCAGGCGCAGTCGGAATTGTTGTGTGTAGTGTATCAGCACACCATGCAGGCGGCCGATGTCGTGGATGTCGTGGATATCGTGGGATAAGCCGTTGTCCGGTCGGTCGGGATCGTCTTGTTGAGAAAGGTGGATGTTTGTTTGATGTGTGTGAGTGGGTGTGGGTGTGGGTGTCGATGTCGAGGTGGAGAAGAACCCGGAAGGGACGACGATAGATAGACGAGACAAAGAAGATAGATATGGAAAGAGCAAGAGAGGGGGATGGGAGATCAAAAGGGAAACCCGATAAAGGATGGATGCGGACACGGCCTGCAGGCGCGGGCAGGTGAGATGCCCAGTCTTTTAATGAGAATCGGGAAGGGACCCTGTCCGCTGTGGGTGTGGCCCTGGGTGGTATTTGTGGTAGCGTTGCGCGTGTGCGCCGTGCTAAGGAAGTGTGCTGGGGGGGGGGGGGGGGGGGGGTGGGTGGTGGATGTGGAGTGGAGTGCTGCGAAGGAGGGGGGGAAGTGGAGGAATAATTCCAAGGTCCTTCTTTCCATTCGCTGGTTCCGTGGAAGGATGATGGAAGGCGCTGCGTGCTGCGGACTGTGGGAGGCAAGAACAAATGCAAATTGAGGCACCACGGCACCACCCTTTTCCATTTCAAAATATCTACAATTTAGTGTACAATTTACGTTCTGTCACTCCGTCTCTCGGCCGATCTTTGACCTCAATCGATCGAATTCGTCATGCCACTTGGGCGCCGGCTCGGGGCCTGCCTCATCGCCAAACGGGGACCACCTTGAGACATGTCTGTTTTGGTGACTAATCGGCTCTGTCCGCCGGGCAGATCCTGGGGGGAAATGAGAGAGCAACGCCAGGTTCGGGGCCATTGACGGCCAAGGAACACAAACCATGGGCCCCTGTCGCACCCTTCTAGAAGACTTCCAATCGCCCCCCATGCCGGCTTGCGGCATCCTGCAGCCAGCGTCATTCTCTCCCTCTCTCGTTCCGTGCTGACCGGACGTCGCACAAGATTTGACTGGCACACACCGGGCAAGCGCTCACATAATATAAATGCGTGTAGAAAATGGCATGATGGGGTATAACCTTGCAAAGTATGATCGAATGACATTTGAGCCTCGACCGCGGCCTTTTGTACCCATTCTCCATTTTATTTCCGACCGTTTCGGCTTCGGATAACAGCTCCCAGAATTGCGTTTTTTTGCGACTGATGAAAATGTCAAAGAAGAAACGAAGAGAAAGAGGAGACGAGGAGTCCACATGGTTGATCGCTCAGACCCCCGCTTGGCAGGAACCCCAGCACGCCCAGCCAAGGCCAGGCTAGCGCATAGAAAGTCTCCACCTCTGGTCCATCTCTCCACATTGATAGCGGCCAAAGTTCCGCGATAGCCATTGCTGCGCGACTCATGCAGCCTTTTGACAGCTCGAGGAGAGGGGGGAGGAAAGACGTTGACACTTGTTTGAAAGTCAAATTATATTATACTTTAAACCCCTCCCCCCTGGAAATAATAACTAATGCGATGCAGTCCATTTTTGTTTCTTTTTTGCCATTCGGCAGTTTCGATTGGAGACGTCTCTCTGCCCATGTCACCAATCGCATGCATCATGAGTTTTGGTCCTTCCTCTTTCGTCTGCTGCAGGAGTCAGGTACGCAATATCGGAGTTTCTGGGCCAAATGGGACACACACCATTACAAAATAAACTACATGCCACACGCCCAATAATAAGGAGACAGGTAACCACTTCCTTTCTGTCTCCTTTTTTTCTTCTTTTCTTTTTCGGAACAAAGACTCGTGATAAAATAGAAAACGCGCAGCTAATTTTTGCCATCTACACGACGCATTCGCATGGGGTATACTTTCGGAGATTGACCACTCACAAGAGGAAAAGAAGCCTTCTCTTTTTTTTCTTCTGCTTCCAGACGTTCCCTCGTTCGGCTATTCCCGTGTGCGCCCAATTAAGCAGCAGCAGTCCATGACCAGCTAAAGCAACCAATGATGGCCCCGTTTCGGCTTCAAACGGGAACGTGGACATTTTGAAGAGAATACGACCCAATCAGACTGGCTGGGCACGGGGTCTCTGTCGCCAGCCCGGGCGCGGGCGCGGGCGGCTTTAATTAAGACCCTTTTGACTTGCAGCATGTTTTTTTGGCCTTGGCTTTTTTGGCTTTGTTCTTCAAGTTTTCTGGAATGTTACGGTCATCATTCACGCCCGTTCCAGGCGATCAAACGCCCTCGTCAGGGTTCTCTTGATCGGCGGCGCACAAGCCAACTTTTACTCGAAGTGTTTCGTACTTTCATGCAAGGAGAGAGAGAGGAAGACGGATAATAGCAGTTTATCAAACTAGTGTTAGGCGGCCGTTTTTTTTTTTGTTTTTTTTTTTTTGGCGCGTGCCTGGCGGCAGCAGCAGCAGCAGCCGAGGGAAGTTTGGACGGAATGACCGATGACAGGCAGTTCTCAAGATTGTCGCTGGCAAAAGCGGGCTAGGTAGGCTCGGAACTTTTGTTCCTGGATTTTCTTTTTTTTCTTTTCTCGGTGGTGGCAAATTCACAGTCAACACACACACACAAAAAAGGGACTTCCCGGACTGTCGGTAACGAATTGCGTAGGTCATTCGCCTGTTGTCTCTCTCTTTGATATTATACGGAGTATTCCGCGCATGATACACTTCCCCCCCCCCCTTGCTACCTTGTTGTTCTATTTACACGAACTATCCTTTTTGTCATTCCCGAATAGGAAAGCGCCACATCTTTTTTTTTCTTCTGTCTTACTTTTCCGTTTCGCGGACCAGTGAGTGAGTGAGTGAGTGGCCTGCCAATTCGGTTGGGAACGGGATGGGACGGGCGGCGCGGCGGCCAGCCTCCATTTCAGCTCCAGGGCTCTCTCTCTTTCTCTTGTCTCTTTCCCTTTTCTGAAGAAAAAAAGAAGAAACAAGGCCAGCCAGCCCGCGCGCCCGATCTTGACCGGGCCGGATGATCAAAAATTTGTCATCTGTTTTTTTTTTTATTGATTGATCGCCGCGTGCATCCATCTTGCGTCATCTGGCCACAAATCTCAAGACCCCCCCCCCCCCCCCCAAAAAAAAAGATAAAGTTGTTTATTTAACGATGAGGCAAAATATATAAATATATATAGTGTATATATTCCAAATGTCAGATGTTTCTTTTCTGTTTGTTTATTTGTTTGTTAAGAACAGGGATCGGGAAAAGGAGGCAAGAAAAAAAATGAAGGACACAGATTACATCCTGCATCTCCTGTGCAACCTTCCTTTTTACTTTTCAGTTCTTTTGTGTGAATTGTGATAACCCCCCCCCCCCCCCCCCTCCTTTTGCAATGTCTGTCACATCATTCAAAATCCACATCACATAATGCACATACGCCGATCGCAGCCGTTTGTTGGCAAATGCATCATCCCTCAGGTGAGAGGGGTCGGACCAAGAATGCCAATTAGCTTTTTTTTTTTTTTATTCCCGGAAACGTATGATGGAGAGAAGAAGGGAAAAAAAGGGGGTGACATTATCCGATGTGGTATGATATATGATGATGACACGATGCAGGAGAGAGAATTTTGATTGATTTGATGATTTTCTTTTCCGCATCAGGAATCTGCATGGAAGGTTCTAAACTACCCGGTTCCGATGCGTGTGTGTGTGTGTGTGTGTGTGTGCCGATCATCTGACTTTGTGTGATGCCGGTGTGTGTTTGCTTTGCATCACTTTGCAGTATGCAACTACACTACCGTGACCACCTAGTATACTATACTTATTTCCTGTTTGTGTGAGGCAAAGGAGGCGGGGGGGCTGGGTGCGGATGTAAGATCTGGTGGATTGGCATTCCATGGATCGGACAGAGGATTTGTTCTAGAAGGCTTGTCTTACCATGAAGATTGGGAAGTGGAAGGAAGTGTGACCATGTCACAGGATGAGAAGAGAGAAATCCCACGCGGCTCGTTGCTGCTGGACCGGGGCGCCACAAGCGGCAAGCAAAGGCAAGTCAAGCCAGAGCTTCTAGAACATCCCGTGGGGCTGCGGGAGAGCCTGATCATTCATCATTCATGGTTCAGTTTGAGGTCCGGTAAGGCCGGGCGGAAAGTCACAACGAACAGCTTTCAACTTTGGAACAGAAGTGTGGGAAGAGACACCGCTGGACTAACTTTCTTGGGATTTCTGAGCTATCGCAAGAAATCTACAAAGAAAAAAAAACTCCGCTTCTTTTTGCATGTCTTTGTGCCTCACTGGCACCTACTACCATCCTTTTCGATTCGAAAGATTTTATCCAAACGGCAGCGTTAGCGAAAAAAAGACGAACGAAGGGACCTGGGAAAAAAACCCCGAATGTGACGCTGTTATTAATAAGACGCCGGGACTTTATCCACTTCCTTTTTGAGCTTCAGTTTCCAGGTTACTACACTACCTAGCTTGAACGGGAGTTGGGGGGTAGGCCGAGATCTTGGGAATTCAAGAGCTGAAAACATACGTACTCCCGTATGCGATGTTGGATTGGATTTGTCCGACGGTCCAGCTGGGCAAAGGACCCTGTGAGGGGTTGGGATCGGATCGTGTTTAAAGCCGACGGTTGCCTTTTTGCTGCGCAGTACTTGCAGTAGTGTTATGTCCCCTGTTTGTTGAACCTGGAAATGCAATTCGCTATCACCGATTTGACGTGGGCAAATCTTCAACAACACACCACAATGTCTTGTCTTGTCTCTCGTCTTGTCTTTGCCACACCTCTCCGTCTTTGACGAATACTATTGGCATCATACGCGCCGTAAAAAAAGAGATCTCATATCCCCGGTCGAAATGTTACGTCCGGTGGGTGGGTGTGTGCTGATGCTCCCGTTTCCGTGGATGATGGGATTTTTTCTTCTTTTTTTTTCTACCTGCATTTTCCGTGCCGCACGGAAAAGAAGGATTGACAAGGAGCGAGAGAGAGCGACAAGCGAAGGAGCTAAATCCCCGATCCGTGGGATTTGGGATTTTTAGTATGGGGATGATGCCAGATTCGGGCCAAGCCGAGGTGCGATCGGGGATCCCATCCGTTATCCGATCGAATTCTTTGCATGTGTATGTATGTATGTATGTGTGAGGTGTGGACGGAGATTCCGTTGTTTTTACATTTTGTGCAAGAAGGATTCGTGGTTACCTAAACTACGCCAGTCAAAAAATGATGACTTGGGGAAGTAGTGTTTACTTGGCGTTGTAAATAGTGTTATGCAGAGCCTCAACAAAAAAAACCTTGTAGCTTTGAATGTGAATCATGTGATTGTGAGGGAAGTGGATATAGTTCTGGAGAACGTCTTGTTGGGGCCTTGCAGAAAGAGAGGGGTTTAGAGTTGGAAGAGAACCCGCTCTTCGTAGTGTAGTCTCTAAGTGCGGTGCCGGATTCCTGGAACCTTTGACACAGAGAGTGAAGTCAAGTAAGTCGTGGTTTACC
Organism: Cladorrhinum sp. PSN332; assembly: GCA_033297175.1. NCBI lineage: Eukaryota > Fungi > Ascomycota > Sordariomycetes > Sordariales > Podosporaceae > Cladorrhinum > Cladorrhinum sp. PSN332. The sequence goes on along the minus strand of MU858815.1, from coordinate 280,685 downwards.
CCATATTTTGCCCACTTTGGTGCATGTTTACTTGATTCGGGAGTTCAGCAGTTCAGGAGTTGTACACTACAGACGAAAAAGCGGGAGTCGCCGCCTTCCCCGGCCCGTTTTTAAGACAATCGATTGCAGGCCAGATGCTTGTTTTTGTTTTATCGTGACGCAGATTCTCCTGTGTCGGAGTAAACAAGGAAAGCTCTTCTCAATATTTTGATGGGGTATGTTATTTTTTTTCCCCCCGGACATTTTATCCGGGTGGATTATTTAAAGTGAAGAAGAGTTTAACGTCACTTCGGCTCATTTTGACTCATAACATTGTGACTCTGGTGAAAAGGATGAATTTCCGAATAATTATGCATTTTACTTTCTCCTCCGCCGGAGTTGAAGTTTTTATTTAGAAAGTCCCAAGTCTTTCTAAATGCTGCTGGCTGGCCCCTTCAAGGTTGTTTTCTTTCGGGCACTTCGGTGACAAGGGGTTTAGCTGTCTGTCTCCGTTATTTTCCCCATGTCTCCTTCCCGAATAGGTAGTTCCAAACCACCAGTTAAAAATACCAAGGCCCGCTGCCCAAAAAGCCGTTCGATGTTTTACTTGTACACTAGATAGATGCAACTGGATTTGAGAGTCCCTTGTGTCAAAATGATGCAAATTCATGCATCATCGTTCCCCGAGATTTGTGTTTCTTTTTTCCCTGGGGGTGTATTGAGCGAGGCATCCAAAGTCACAATCCGGATGGTTACTTTCAAATCGTATTTTTGGGCCATGTCAAGTTTGTTCGGGGTTAGGATTGTTGACGACATCCCATGATGTGCCATTACCGATTCCCGTCCCGCTTAATGCGTATGATACACCCCGGTTTTTCTTCTCCAGGTTATTTCCTTCCTTCCTTCTTTCTTCTTTTGGCTATGCTGTAATTTTTGGGTGGGGGGATTCTGGCTTCTCTGTAGAGACTGTTGAAAGGTTCGTAGGTGGTCGTCCCCTTGATTTCTGTTCCATGGTTGACCAAAGTTTGGAACTTATCATCATCACAATGTTGCATTTCATAACGGCGTCGTGTTCTTTGTTTTGTTTTTTTTGCAGATCGTTTTCACGATGCCGTCAGTCGGCGGAAGGACCCTCATTTTCATCATCATCCGCCAATTAAGAGACATCATCACGGATGCATTGAAAACGTCACGGTGGAGATTCCGGTTCACAGTCTGGTGACATTCCGGGAGGTTCTCCGCGTCCGGCCAGACGACCATGTAATTGCTCTGCCTCGGATTGGAAGGCAATGAAATGGGCGAGGGGAATCAACACCACACTACAAACACGTGCAAGAACCTCGATGAGAATAATGACGACGATGATGATGACGATGACGAGGAGGAGGAGGAGGGGAAAGGGTTTCGGGAGTTCGTTGGAACTAGACTGTGCATGGTGGCATGCTGCCGGCCGGTCAGTTCGGCCGTTAAGCTCAACTGGGAAGGAGGTTAAGTCAAGATACCATGTCCCCCAAGCAAGACGGATTTGGGATCGTCAAACAACCCCATTGATAGATGTAATGTCATTGGTTGGGTTGGGTTGGGGGGGGTGTGGCGTGCTTTTGGTTATCTTGATTCCATGGGAGGAGAAGGTGTTATCTCTGTGGGATGGGTTGTGGTTGGAACGTGGGAAAGATGGAGGAGATGGCCGTGTGGAGAGGATTCTCGGAAGAAGAAGAATAAGGGACGGAACCCAAGCTTTGTGATGGGAAGGTCAAGTTTGTTGAACCTCTTCTTGGGAGGTGGTGATGGCTGGGACGCATATGCATGTTGAGGGCACACGCACCTTGATGGTTTTAAGATCGGATCGTCTGGGGTAAAAGTGTCAACTCAATCTACACTGGAACCAGCTTCTTTCTTTGGACAGGTTACTTCCCGTGAGCCGTGAGCCTCGAAGCTGGCCTGATGAGGTCGAGGTTCTCTTGAGAAAGGTATTTACACCACCACTCCATGCCCATCCGGTCTCGGATTTGGAAAGAACATACTCATTGTCACTTTCCTTTCAAGTTGACTCGATGTCGAGTAGGGCCGAAGCCATGTACCGAACGGGTAATCCCGATGCTTTGAGGGGTTTACGACTATGACGATGGTGTAGAAGCAGATAGAATCTATCTAACCTCGTTTTGTCCCGATTGTCCCGGGAGCACGTGGGTGTCTCAACTGCCGGTCATGATGTTTCTCACTGCTAGCGTTATCTACGCCAACAGATGTTTTCTGCCTGGGTTACACTACGTCAAAGGCCTGGTCTGGCCGTTGGGTCAGAGAAGTGAGGGGGTGAACATGTGATGAGATTTTTGTGGGGGGTGGTGCGTTGATGTGTGATGGTGATGCTCCAACATGTGGAAGTTGCCGTCTGGTGAGGGGAGGGGAAGTTGGGTCGTATGCATGTACGTGGATGCGTTATCATGTGCATGTTTATGTGTGCGTGTGTGGGCTTATTCGGAATGATATGATGATGATGATGATGATGATGATGATGATGCTCGAGGCCCTCGCTTAGTCTATACATATGTAGGAACCGGATCTGATCGTGGGCGGACTGCCAGCAAGTGTGGTTCGAGCTTTGAGCAAGGTCGCAGGTTGGAAATAGATTAAAGATGCTAGTATTTGTCACTGACAGCAAGAGACGTGTGATTGATCAAGTTTGTAGGCTTGATCTGAGTGTTTACAACCCCCACGGGTGTAGGATAAAGCGTCTACAGTTGGTAGAAGGGAAGCGGGTGTGTGTCTGTGCGCTCCATAACCAAGGCAAGGAGCAAAGATAGGGACTATATGTTCTCCCGGTCCTCCCGGCCGTTCCGAACTGAGCTCAGCCTGCATGCTGATGTGCAGATGTTGTCTTGTGTTGACGACGACGTTGTGGCAACACATCCGACAGCAACCAAGGCGGGTACGATGTATGTTATGGGTGTGATGCTTTACTTGATAGCAACATGAGAGTGGCAATTATATGTCAAGGAAGTCTACCCTGTGGTGGACTTGGATCCGACAGTTGTGGCGACACATCATCTCGACAACACGAAGCTGGGCGATCATCCACAACGTTACATTCACTTCGAGGGCACGAGTATTCTTTGTAGTTGGTTATCACGGCTATCTCTGCTGCGAGAAGCTTTAGGCTCAAGAGGAGCAAAACCAGCAATATCTTCTGGTGCCTAGGTAGAACGAACCACAAGACATCCTCGCCGAGTTTCTGCGTCTAATGAGCTTGTTTTTCTCGTCCATGTATGCACTTAGGGGTACATTATGTAGTTTTGACTTCGAGTTGATAGAGTTACACGTCAGGGAGCCATTACATTGATAGATATAGCACTTCAAATACAGGGATGAGGATTCAAGGTATAAGATCTGGAGGAAGCATAAACGCCGTGGAGAGACAAAAATCAAAAGGCACCCACTTGAGCACGATGGTAGCCTTAACCATGGGCAAACTAACCGTACACAGATGGGATTATGCCCAGCAGGAGAAGAAGAAACTCAAGAGACCATGGTGCAGCACGCATTCCTTTTGCTGCTCCTAAACATCTTTTATTTTCATCAAAATAATTCGGGCCACTAGTGAATGTGTCAATATCGCAGTGACAGCCCTTCATGTGACAAATCTCGAGTCCAAAGTTCAATCTTAAACCACCAACTTCTTTTCGCCCGTTTCTCTCCCCAAAATCTTGCCCTAATCAATAACCTCCTCTCCCGCCTCTTCCTCTTCCACCACCACCACCACCACCACCTCTCCATCCTCCACCCCCTCCTCTACCTCCACCGCCCCCTCTACCTCTTCCCCCTCCTCTACCGCCACTGCCCCTTCCTCTATCATTTCCCCTCCATCCACCACCACCACCGCCTCTGCCTCCTCTCCTCCGACCACCAAACCCGCCATGTCTCTCCTCCTCCGCATCCGGTCCCTTCAAGATCCTCTCCTCCCTCTCCTCCTCACTTGCATCCCAATAATTCTCAACCCCTAACAGCTTACAAAACTCGGCCGTCTGGGGATTCGTATACTCCTTCGGCTGCTGCATATTCCTCCTGTCCAGTTCCTTTCCTTCCTCTTGAGGCGGGGCGGTGATACTAAAGTTCTGGGGAACCTCCAACAACCCCTTGCTGACAACATTTTCCTCAACCCATCGTCTTTCAGTCTCTATCAGAGGCAAGTAGCCCTCCTCACCTAGATCACGGGGAGCGGGCGTGGTGCGGGAGCCAAAAGTGAGAGAAGGGTGGAATGCTCTCAGGATGGAAAGGAATTCGGGGTCGTATTGCAGCGTAAGAGGACGGCGGAGGGGAGAGGAGGTTTGGTAGGTTGGGGGAGGAGGGATGGGCATGAGCTGTAGGAATCGGCGGCCGGGCAGACATTTGTCCAGGGCCAGGAAGCGAGTTGTTGTGTTTATGATTGTTGGCGGGACTGGTTGGCCTGGTTGAGTATACGTGGGCTTGGGAGGCGGCTTAGAGAATGCTGCGGGGAGTTGGGCCCGGAGTGCTTCGGTGTTGGGCTGACTCAAAATATCGAGAGTCTGCGTGGTGTCTTTTGGGCCTTCTTCTTCGTCCAAGTCGAGATCGATTTCGTCTGGGTTTGAAGCCGCAGCTGGAGCATCCGAAACCGGGACCGGAACTGAAGCCGGAGCTTGAGCGTCGGCCATCAGCTCCGAGGCCTCGAAATCGAGCTCGATTTCATTTGGGTTAGGAGATTCCAAGGCAGGGGGTGGTGGCTTCATGGGATTATGCGGCGGCGGTGCACCTGGATCGGTATACAGCTCCGGAGCACTGCTCTCCTCAGCCTGAGCCTTTTGCTCCTCACCATACTCCTTGATGGCCGTAAACTTGCAATGCAAATGAGCAGAGAACCAATACCGTGGTCTTAACCGATCCATCACATTCGCTGCTGCCGGGTTACCCAGACTGCCATCATCAGACTCGCGCTCAAAATCAGGCTTCATCTTGAACAAGACATCCTTCCGTCCATGCTTCTCAATCGCCCGCGGCCAATCATGGCTGATACCGACGTCGACCTGAGTTCGGATCTGCAAAAGCTTGCGAACATCAATCTCGCGGACATGATAAAAACTCTTTTTGTCTCCCTCATTATATGGGAGGCGCTCGTGATGCGGTTTGCGGAAATCATGGCCCTTCCAGATGCCGCTCATGCCCATGATACGGAGGGGACCAAGACGGAGGACGTTGGCAGCGCCCATGTAGTAAATGTTTGGTGCCACCCAGCCGCCATAGTGAAGCTCGCCAAGATGCGATGAGGCTTCGTGGTTGCCGGCCACAAAGATGGTTAGGTAAGGCGCCTTGCGTCTTCCGGCGTAATAGTCTGGGAAATCTCCAAGTTCGAGATACTTGGTCGGTACAGACATGACTGTGAGGTCATCTTGGTTTCGGACGGCCTGGAAGTCGCCGCCGATGATGAGGAGGTCGACACCGTCCCATTTGCGTTCCTTGCATGAGGTGTCAATGGCCGAGTAAATTGCGTTGAGAGTGCCGTGGCCCTAGGGGGATCTAGTTAGTTTATACGAGTTTTGCAAGGTCAAATAATCAATTCATGCTTACACAGCCTTCAATGGCGACACGAACACCCTGCGCCTCGAGCAGCTCTGCAGTGCTCATTGTCTTCTTCTTTCGTGATGATGATTTTGGTTGTTTCTTGATGTGGTTGTCTTTCGGCGGCAACGTTTTATTGCGTGCCCGTCTGTTTTTCACCTTGTTGGATTTGTACCGCAATTGGGCAAAGCCAGTCAATGGCCTAATACACGAATAATTGTTTGATACAAGCAGAAGCGAAGCAAAAGCAGGTACATGTAACCGGTTGGCGGTGACGAGCATTGGTGCAGGTTAAGCTTTCAGTGGCTCATTCTGCAGGAAGCCCGAGGTGAAATGTCCCCGTTCACTGTATTTTCAGGTTCTGTTTTGGGAAGTCAACCTCCCTTTCCCCAGAGGGTTAAAGACCCGCCTTTGACCTCATCCCTTCATCAAGCTCTCATAAAAACACAGAAATAAATGAACCATAAACTCGTTGTTTATTTATTTGTTTATTTTGCTATTTAACGGACTTTTACTCAATTCGCATTGGATTCCCGAACAGTATATTTTTCCATAGTCATGTGTGCGCCACAACGTAAAGATACCGGCTCCCGGTTTCCCTAAAACTTCCGTCCCGGAAGCCAGGGCTGAAAACGGTCTCTAGTCAAAAAAGAGTCATTCCTCCCTCATCATGTGTAACCTGAATATAAAGAACCCCGTATTTCTGCATCGTCTTAAATCCCGGAAATGGTCCTTCTCCAAACCTGAATCCCATTGTGTGGCTTCCAACGTCACCTGTTAAGCCCACCACCCATTTGTCACCAAACCACTAACATTCACACAAACATCACCTCTCGTAGACATGTTCGAAACATTCACCTACCGCTACCTCCACTTCCGCCCACCTCCTTCAAACCGTCCCCTCCCATCTCTCCCCCCGGGCATAACAAGACACTTCATTCCCACCCCTTCCGGAAATATCGAGATCCTCTACGCCGCCCCGTCCAAACCACGCCCCGAAAATGCATCACCAATCTTCTTGGTCCATGGCGGCATGGGCGGTGCTTGGGTAATTACCTATACATCTTCCCCCCCTGTTCATACTCCAGGATTAACACGACGGCAAGGTCTGGCTCGAATACTTGACATACTTGTCGGCTCAGGGAATTCCAGTCTACGCCCTCTCCCTCCGCGGCCACGGTAACTCCTGGCACCCCTCGTACCTCCGCATGCTCTTCTTCACCACGAAGCACATGCTGGCAACCGACGCGGTCGCCGGCATGGAATGGGTTCAATCCCGCGAGGGAGGCAGAGAAGTCGTATACGTCGGACACTCGAGCGGAGGAGGCCTAGGCCAATACATTCTGTCTCGACAAATGATCAAGGTTAAAGCACTCGTCTTGGCCGCAGCAGTGCCCGGTTTTGGATCGTACGCATACCCACCCCGACCCCAACCCCAACCCCATTTCACTAGGTTGTTCCAAGCTCTTGATCTTGTTTGTTTGTATAATATCAACAAACCTCTTTATTATGACTTGGCAAAAAAAGAACATTGAAAGTCCATTTGCTAACAAACCTGTTTGGAATAAAAAGACTGGGAGTATACATAAACTGGTGGCGCCTCGACCCCTTTTTTACGCTTCGCATGCTCTTTCACTTTTCCCACCCAAACTCGCCCCTTTCCCACCCGACCCTGACCCGCCGCGCCTTTTTTTCTCCTTCGTACCCCGAATCTTCGCTCCTCAAGTTCCAATCCCAAACGAGCCGCTACGAGAGTTATCTCTGGCCCTTCGGGATGATGAGGCCTTTTACTGATCCCTTTCGACTCCTGTCACAAATCACTTCTCTTAGAACAACAACAACAACAACAACAACAACAGGAACAAAAAAAGGCGGCGAGAAAATATTGGTATTGGCTGGGGAGCTGGATAAGCTCATGACGCCTGGTGTGATGCGAGATTTGGCTGGGATGTACAGGGCTGCTTATACCACACTGGTAAAGCAGAAAAAGGTTGATTCGGAAGGAGAAGAAGAAGAAGAAGAGGGGGAAGTGAAGAGTATTGGAGGGGAAGGAGAAGGAAACGAAAAAGATAGTGCGGGTGCCGGTGTCAGACTTGTTTTCGTTCCCGGGGCTGGACATCATTTACAGAATGACGTTACGTGGGAGATTGGTGCGCGGAAGCTGGTTGAGTTTTATAGGCAGCTGTGATTGAGGCAAAGGGAATGGGGAAGGGGTGTGTGTGTATGATATAATGTGGAGGGAAGGGAATGTGAAAGGGAAAAAAAATCTCTACTTTTGGGTTCATTGGAGTCTGGGAAATACCAGTTTTGTTTGTTTATTTCTTTTATAATAATAACATACGTTGGACACTTCGGATATCAAGCAGGCCTCTCTGTTTATTTCCAACAAGGTGGTGGGTTTACATACCAAGAGGCCACACGCTCATACGCGTCCGAATAGGGTTCGAGTTTGGAATTGATACCATCTTGTAGTTTCATGACAATAGTGTAATATATATATGCCATTTGGTGCTTGCTTGAAGGTATGGGCTTGACGACCCTGCAGCATGTCTAGATGAGGCAAGAGGAAAATTGAAACACAAGTCACGCAAATCACCAGGGACATCATTGCAGCAGGCACCCAGTTGAAATGATCAAAGATCTCAATTTGTATTCTGATATCTGACATATCTCCTACTGAAATAAAGCGTGACCCGGTGTAAGATTCGAGCCAAGCAGATCGACGAGGAATTTCCTTCTACCATCTATTTTAGACGTTGTACCCATGGAAGAGATAAGGGCTGAACGCATATGCTAAGATGGTGATGTTGCTCAATCACATTTTATGAAGGGTGAAAAAGAGAGAGAAAAAATACCTTGCTGGGCGAGACCGTCTAACCGTATATCTTGCGGAGGTCGATCGCCATGGTTTGCAATACAGTGCCTGAGAGGCAAAAACACCTTGCCCATGAGACTGGTTTCTCGAAAATGGCAAGCCTGATATTTTCCCATTACCAACAACGCCGTTCGTTTGTCATCAACTCGTGCAGAAGGGTTATATCCGAAATCAACAAGGGCCGACTGTGAAGAATCAGACTTCAGAAGCCATTCTGAGTCGGCTTGGCATCAAGACCAAGATAATCGGCCGCCATCAAAAGCTCAAGGCAGATCTCGACGGGAATGTGCATATCTGGAACGTCGTCCTTGTCGCGGTTTCTGTACCAGTAGTGGAAATACTCGACCACTTTCTCCAACACTACACTTCTGAGAGGCCAACACATGTTAGCAATGGGTTGATCCAGAAACTTCTTCCCAAACGCAGCATGATGACTGCTATCAGATCAAGTGTAGAAAAGCGCCCATACAGTCCACGAGGGAGTAATCTCTCTGGTCTGTAGAGTGTTGCAGAACACAGCGAAGTAGCTTTAGGTGTCATCATGTAGCAGATGGGAGAGGGGCTGGGGAGGGGTGTCATCATGTGGGAGACATACCTAATCTCTGGAAACTTGCATCGGCCTGTTCTGGACTCGGCGAATGGATTGCGCAACATGCTCCTGATGGTAGGACTGATCTCGGTGGCCTCGCGAAGTACCACATACTCAAAACCATCTCCACTGATCAGAGTAATGTATGAGGCAATACCATGGCCATTGACCATCCCGTTGGTACTCATTTTGGACAGAGTAGGAAAAAATGGGTGGCTGGTTGGAAAGAGTAAAATGGGCCGTTAAGTTAGAGAACCGTTGCAATATGCGGTCCGTGGACGAGGGGAAAGTGTCAGAGAAGAAAAAAAAAAGGTTAAATTTAAATTGGAGGAGAAAATGCAAACGCAGCAAAGAAAAGATTGGACGGTTTGCGTGTTTGCTGGCCTGCCAAGCCGATGATAAGCCGGTAGCACGGGCCATGCCCGCAAGTTCAGCAATCAACTTGAACCAAGGCAGCTGAAAACTCCACCTCACATCGGAGGTCTCGGCCACTACGTAGGCACGGTAGGGCTGCGGACCAGTGCCAGGTCCAACTCCCCCGCCATCTCCATTCCTTGCTGAGCCGCTTTTTGGGTGGAATATGTGAGACAAAGCGTGATTTTTCCCTTTTTTCTTTTTTTCTTCTGATTTCTCTTTTTTCTGTGAATTCTTCATACAAGTGATTTTTCGAAACGTTGATTGCGCAATCCGAAATACATACACGGTCCAGGTCCCACAGCTGTTTCTCTGTCTGTTGAAAGACGCCCGGTGGACCCTCCAACCAGCCAATAGCCCCGCGGTTGTGTCATTACCCGACAGCAAGGAACCGTTGCCCAGTCGACTGTTTACATCTTGCGTACCGCTCAGAGTTGCAGCTTCCCAGTTTCGCTGCATCCAATCCCGTCGCCAGGGGTCAATCCCTCGAAACCAAGTTTACGAAGCGCAAACTCTCTTTTTAATTCTCCCTCGTTCTTTTTTTCAACAACAAAATTCATCAACGGACCAAGACAACGCAAATCATCCTACCAACCAAGTACTTCTTGTACAGATTATCGGGCGGGGTCGGGTTAAAACCAGGAACCAGGCACCACTCACCTGAAGAGGATTTTAATTTCGTCTATCCTTTTGATAAGCTACACCCCTACCTCCCCGCCGTGGCTTGCCCGGTGTCCAACTCCGCCGCTAAAGGCAAACCAAAAAAAGCCACTGGACACCACTGCACTGCACTGTACTGCAACTGCGCAGCAACCCACTAAATCCACCACAACGCATCCATGGCGTCCTACAACCAATACCGCAATTCGCAACATTACATTTCACAACCCAACACCACCATAATATCCCACCACGACAGATACGACAGCATCGCACCAAGCGCATCGCGAAGACCAACTTCGGAGAGACGAGACACGCGCGGCACACGGTCGAGCGATGGGACCGTAAGCACAATGATGAGTTCTTCGACAGGCAGAGAATCCGCAGCCACCGCCATGACCGATACGGGCCCTGCATACTCCAAAAAGATTGTTGTTGTCGGTGACGGCGGCTGCGGCAAGACTTGTCTCCTGATCAGCTATAGTCAGGGATACTTTCCAGAGGTGTGCATTTATTTGCATTTGCATTTCACTCTTGCATCTTTTATTATTGTCGCTAACCCCTCTTGACTCCTTGTTCTACAGAAATACGTCCCAACCGTCTTCGAAAACTACATCACCTACCCGACCCACCCACCGACGGGAAAAACGGTCGAGCTCGCACTCTGGGACACTGCCGGCCAGGAAGAGTACGACAGATTGCGACCTCTTTCCTATCCAGAGACGGACCTCATTTTTGTTTGCTTTGCGATTGATTGTCCCAACTCTTTAGAAAATGTCATGGACAAGGTATGTTTTTGCACCCTGCTTACCCCTATTTTCAACACTCACCCCCTTTTCCCTCATATTAATACTTTTGAATCTCCAGTGGTACCCCGAAGTACTCCACTTCTGCCCATACACCCCTCTAATCCTCGTGGGGCTCAAATCCGACCTCCGCTACAAGAAGACGTGCATCGACATGCTCAAGACTCAGGGTCTGACGCCTGTTACGACTGAGCAAGGCCAGGTCGTGGCCAACAAGATGAATGCGCAGTACATGGAGTGTTCATCAAAGGAGATGAAGGGAGTGGAAGAGATATTTGAGAGGGCCATCTTGACAGTTGTGGCTAATGACCGGAAAACGATGGAGGCTGAGGGTATTGCAAATGGGAGCGAGGCTGGCGAGAGCAAGAAGAAGGGCAGGGGGAGGAGTGGCACGACGACGATTGGTGGTGCGGGTGGCGCGTATGGACCGATTCCGATTGTTAAGAAGAAGAGGAGGAGGTGTCAGATGGTGTAACGAGGGGTTTGGGGTGGTATGGGATGAGGTAAATGATGAATATGAAAAAGGGAATTGATGAGGGCATTTGGGAGAGGGAAGGCATGGGAGGGTGGGGGGAGGGTATGATGGGTTGATGGATGGCTGGGCTCTTTTTTTACTCTGTTGGTTTTATTTTGTTATCATGGAGCTTGCGCTGCGGCTTGGCTTTTTTTTTCTCTTTCTCTTTTCATATTTACTCTTTTTTTTCTTTTTCTTGTTGTTTTTAACTCCTTTTTTTTTATTGAAATCATAGCCTCTTCCTGGTTTTTCTACTTCCTCTTCTTAAAAGGCAGGCAAAATATCGAGCAGGCGAACAAAGATATTTTTGTTTTTTCCTCTTTTTCAACACTTCTTGATGAGAGGCATTTGACCTCTTTTGTTGTTTACTATGTATGCTTGTAGAGTTGGAAACCTGGAAAACATGGTTGGTTGTGAAGGGGGGAATTAGATGCTGATGAGGACGACGCAACGCAATGCAATGCAGGAGATGAAAAAAGAAGGATAAGAATAAATACATGTCTGTCTGTCTGTCTGTCTGTCTGTATGTCTGTATGGATTGATATTATGCTAGGATACCAAGGAAAAAAAAAACCCTTTTTGTTTCACGAACTGGAATATGTGGAAATGAGTAGGTGTTACTGGGATAAACTGAATAGCGATATCGGACGTTATTCTGATGTTTGTGTACCGAGATAAGATTTTTGGTTGGGGCTGAGGAGAAGAAGGGTGGTGGTGGTGGTGGTGGTGAGGGGTAACGGTTGGCTTACGTTGTTGTTGTTGTTGTCTTTGTTTGTTTATTATTGTCTGTCTGTTGGGAGGGAGGGAGGCAGCGGGAAGGTGGTACGGCAGCAACAATATTTTCTTGTGTAGTCTGTATGCAGCACTACTTACTTTTGCCGCTCGGAGATAATCGGCTTTGGGGGTCTGTTGGGTAGGAGAGATAGGAAAGGAAATTAGATTGCTGTAGAGTACTTTTTGAGGAAATTGGTGAGTTGTGTTTATGTAAATGTGTGCATGTATTTGGGTATCATAAGTAGTTTTGTTCCACGTTCAACTCCCATCCTTCCGTACATCTAAACATCCTCTCCATGGCCCCAGTTTTCCCTTTCCTGGACCATCAAGGCCATATACTTGGCAGGATGTCATCTCAACCCACCCTTCAGCCCCGCTGATACAGCCTCTCCCTCCCACTGTACCTCGAGCCAGTCGCACTGCTCTGTTGTTGTTGCTGCTGCTGCTCTAGCTGCGTTCGTTCCTCCTGAATCTGAATCTCCGTCAAATCCTCCATTTCTTCATCTTCATCATATCCCTCCTCTCCTTCTTCGTGGTGATCCTCCTCTTCATACTCCTGCTCCTGCTCCACGTGGCCATCTTCTCCTTCTTGTTGAAGGTCTTGTCCCTCGCCCTCGTCTTTTGCCATCACGTTCTCAAATGTAGACCAGAGTGCTTCTACCGAGGAGAATTCGTTGCCGACCTGTTCCGCGCTTGTAAGATTATAGTTACATAGCTGGGGTGGAGGGTGGAAGGGAAAACGTACAGCAATTACTGCTTCTAAGGATCGGTTGAGTTTGTTGATATTTGCTAGGACGTGTTCGAAGCTCTGGAAGGAAAAGAAGATAAGTAAGGGGACGGGATCAAAGTGGAAGGGGGGGGCAAAAAAAAAAGAGTACCGTAGCTATTTCGGACATGAGTTGCTCGCGCTGGAGTTCGAAGTAGGTCTTTTCGCGTTGGCCTGCTGCCGAGGTTGAGCGGGAGTAGGAGGCCATTATTGCGGTTTGGAATTGTGAATTGTGGTCTGAGGTTTTTACTAAAGTACAGTCATGCCTGAGGGGAGACTTGGAGATATTAACGCGACTTGAGATGATGCACCGCGTTGGTGTTTAGGCCTGTTGGTTTGGAGAGAGCGGGGGAGGGGTAAACTGGTGACCCTAACCCTGTTGGGGGGATCTTCCCTGATTTAGTAGAGAATCGTGTGGTTCAAGCCACAAATGAAGAGGGCATTGATTGCTGTTTTGGGTAGTCCTATTAATCTGTCATTGTGGATGTGATTTACGCACGTGGTAATCATGATCTTTGCTGTGGTTTGGGTCCTGATTTGGACCATTTTTGGAGGGACATTTTTGGGACCCGTTGTGATCGCAGAACCGAAAGCTAATCATAGCTACAACCTATCTAGTTTGCGTATTGTATTGCAAGTCTTCTTGATGTCAAATAATCGGATAGATGGCCTCATGAAGCACCCCATCGCTTTGCAATATTCCATGCTGCTTGTATTGGATATGATTATCTCTCAAGATCACAAGCATGGCTCCGGGCCCAGCAAACTTCTAGAACTTGGGATTGCCGATGCATGGCCATGCCAATCACATCGCCACCAGAAAACCACACCAATGGCCGTTTTCAAGTTTCAGATTTGGAAACATCAAATGGGAAACTTCCCCAGAGAATGGAAATCCCCGGATGGACGCATCCAGCGGCTGATTACCGAATTTACCGTGCCAAGAGATCGATCAAAGACAAGGTTTGTGATTAAACGGGTGATTACTTGGCATGCGGCGCGCATTGTTTCAACTGTCAAAGCTCGGGAGAAGCTTTCCTGGAACATTTGCAGAGCCGCAACACCATTCCCGAGAAGAAGAAACATCCATCCCGTGTTCTGACGCCCTTCCATCCCATCCATCACATCTCAGGTGCTGGGAATAATTGAGTTGTCTTTTGCATGCGATCGCGACCGAGAACCCACCCTTTTACTGCCAGCTGTCAAGCCACGATACCCACAAACACCCGATTAGCGATAGTGGAGAACGCGACCGAGAACCAAAAGGTAAGAAGGATGGACGTCTCCACCAGACTTTTTTGTCCATGGGTGAGACTTGGAGCTCCCAACTGCCTCCTTCCTTGGGAAACCGTGATTTGTGTTTGTTTCCCCCCCCCCCCACATCTCCAGAAACGGCTTAGGACAGAGGTAGAGGATGAGGTGAATCTGGAACGATCTGGTAAAGAACATCTAGACTTCTCATACCCGACAATTGAATCTCTTCATCTGAAAGAGGCTGTCGCGTGTCAGTGTCTGTGTTGTCCGTGGCTTGATGTTGCAAAAGGCTGCCCCGAATGAGGCAGTCACCTGCTTTCAACGGCTCGGTCGTTCCTTCCCTCAAGGTTGCGATTGCCATTGTCGGCCTGCTCTACTCCTTCCTACTGCTCGTGCCGGACGCGTGCCTTCCTGTCGTCGTGCGCAGTTTGGCCGGGTCGCGCCTGCCGCTCCTCCCAGTTCTGATTGCAATGGCTGCGATTGGGAAAGCCGGTCGGGGCCTACAAAGCAGTCGTGAATTTCCCAGTGCGACTTTCCAAACCTCCTTCTTCCCAACAACAAACGAAGCAGAACCGGCGCTAACCATGGCGCCCAAAGCTCCCACTCCGCGCACTACGCGTAACAGTCGAGGACTTCGGTCCTCTCCTGCCGTCGCATCGACGGTAACCCGTCGCTCTTCCGCTCGCCGAATTGCCGGCACCGCCACCACCCCCAACGCCGTCGCTCCTGCGACACCAACCCCTCGGCCTCGGGCCACCAACTTTTCGGTCGCCGCCGCCGCTCCCCTCCACCAAATCAAGGAGGAGGAAGCCGGCGCCACCAGCACCACCCCCTCCGCCACTCCGGCGACGGTTCGCCGTCGCATCTTCCCACCTCCGGTCGCACTTCCCCCGGCCACTCCCCAACAACCCGTGCTCTCCTCCGCCCCCGCCCACCTCCAGCACCCTCGGGTCTCCTCGATAAGAGGAACCCCTCGCCAACAATCGCCGAGGACGCCCCTCTACCACCCCCAGCGATACCTCGTGCGGTGGGTTGACAGAGCCCCTCTCCCGGCTGTTCTGTCGACGCCAGAGAGCCCTGGTCATGAAACCAGCAGATTTCGTGCGCGAAGAGACCAAGAGGGCGAGGAAGAGTTCGCCAAAGAACTCTACATCGCAATCCGCAACGACCATTTGATGCGCGATTGCTGGTGCGGCCCACCAATTATTTACAATTCCCGTGACGAAGCCGAGGAGGGAGCTGGCCACTTCCGATTTTATACCACCGGCCCAGACAGCAAGAACCTCCACGTCATCCAGAAGAAGGATGACAACCGCTGGCACTGCATCTGCGGTCAAAAAGTTCACCCGGTGTATACCGACTTGCTCAACGCAAACGGAAAGCGCCCAGCAACAGACTCTGAGTTTGATCTGATTGCGCAGAACGAAGGACTTGAGACCAACAAGTCCTTCGAGAAGGTGCTCCCCGCTGAGCCACAACAACAACAACAACAACAACAAGAAGTCGAGGTCCAGTCACAACCTCGCTCCATGTGGGATCGCGCACGAGGCTTTGCCAACTCCGTCGTTGCCACCATGGCCAGCCCACTTACTAATTTATTCGGCAAGATCCGTGACGCCTACGAGGTAGTCGACACCCGCAGCTGGAGCGCCCAAGATGACACAATTGTCGTCAAGAGGATCAAGCGCCAAGCCCAACAGCACTTTATTCCAGGCGAGCAATCCCACAATGAGGATGATCCCGAGTTCGCCAAGCTTGTTTGGGCGCCCACCCCTACGAAGCGCATCGGCTACTTCAAGCTCAAGGACTTCAAGAGCAGCCTGAATGATCAGATCGCAATCATTGACGCCGGAAAGATTGTTAGCGGTGCTGCAACCATTGAGCAAATCAGGGCGCAGATTGATGTCGGCTACGATGAACCCACCAGCATCGCGGTCCTCAAGTATCAGGAACTCATGTTTGGTCCGGTCACGCCGGAGCTTCCCGAGGCAGAGAGGGCCGAGCAACTGCTCGAGGCGTATTTCAAGTACCGGCAAACTCTCCACCAGGCTCGCGCGTTTCTCGACGAGCTCTATCACCCGTCTTCCTTTGAAGATATCAAGAAGGAATACAAGTCACCGCCGCGCAACCTTGCTCTCGGAAATTACGTATACCGCAAATCCGCGAGAGAGACTGCAGAGCTCATGTGCTTCCTTTCCTCATTGAAGGAGTTTCTACCAATCCGCAGAGAGACGTTGGAAACCATGTCCAAGATCTGTGTTGACGCTAATGCTGTCCACAAACAAGAGGTGGTTCCCAGTTTCGTCGAGTTGCCCACTGCAGGTCCCTATGTGGATATGCCTGGCTACTTCCCTGAGGATGACACAGTAATGGAGCCTGTCCACCTCGAAGACATGCGCATCGAGCCTTTTTACGAGTTCAGATACCCGTCGCCCGATCTGTCCGATTCGGATGACGAACTTCCAAGAAATCCTGGAATGTACAGAAAGATTGCGAAGCCGAAGGGTATTCTCAAGCCTCCGAAGCAGTGGGATGCGCCACCGTCGCCTAAACCTTACTGCCCTACCCCGCAGAAGAAGCGAACTTTGGCCTTTGAGAGTCCCGTCGCTAGATTTATCCCACCTTCACACATTCCTGCCCGGGTCATGACACCCTACGAGGCAGAACAGCTCTTGCAAGCCCAGCGCAAGGCTGAGATTCTTCGAGATAAATACTCGGTTAGAGTCTTTGAATCATCCAAGACTATTTCCAGGTCCAACTCCCTTTACCCAGACCCTACCAACCGCTGGAGTTTAGATGGCCTGGAAAAGGATGACGAAGAACTGGGACTCAAATATCACGCCCAGAAATACGAAGACTTCCTGAACGATGTCAAGGAAGACTTGGAGGAGCGAGAAGAGAAGAAGCAAAAGAAGAAGGAGGAGAAGCGTGAACCAGCCCCGAAGAGAGACAAGGTTCTTATCCCGGCGCCTCCTCGACTGAGAACCCCTGAGCGGAAGCGGAGAGAACTAGCACGTGTCGCACAGCTTAACGACACGCTCTCCAGCCCAGCGCATCCTAGCCCTTATACCAACCCCTTCCGTCAGCAGAAGAACGCCGAACAAGAAGCCTCCAAGGAGACCAAGCCGAAGATCTCCGCCTTCGACCGGCTGTTCAATGACGATGAGGTCGAAAAGCTGTTGATAATTTCTACCCAAAAGGTGCAGGAGTTGGAGCTCAACAAGCAAATCGAGGAAGAGTTTCAGGCCGCGCTTAAGCGAGAGGCCGAAGAGAAGCGTCAGCGAGAGATTGAGGAGGCTGCCCTAGCGGAGAAGCGTCGCCTGGAGGAGGAGCGTCGCAAGAAGGAAGAGGAACGCAAGCGCCTAGAGGAGCAGGCCCGTCGTCGCAGAGAGGAGCAATTGCGCAAGGAGGCTGAAGAGTTCTTGGCCCTGACCGGCTTGAGACGTCCCAACCGCCCTCTCATCGAAGAGATGTCTGATGATTGGCACGAGAAGGTCGCCGACGTTTCCATGGCTAATCCCGCTACTCCGTTGGCCAAGACACCAGAAGGACAAGACTTGGTCCGCCGCGATTTTGAAGAGATGCTTCTTCCGCCTACCGCCTGGCTCAATGACAACATCATCATCGGGTCTATTTTACACGTTGCCGATGCAATCAATTATGCCAAGAAAGCACATGCCACAGAGCCGAAGTGTGCTGCGTTTACGTCTTATTTCTATCCTCGTCTTGTTGAGCATGGCGCAAAGAATTGTGCTCGCCTTCTGCGCAGGGCCAACGTGAGGAAGAACAATTTCTTTGACATCGAGACTATTCTGGTCCCCATTTGCCAGAACTCTCACTGGACCCTGGCTATCGTGCGGCCCGGTCAGAAGACGGTTGCGCATATTGATTCCCTTCAGGGTGGACGCGGCAAGAAGCAAGTCACAGACAAGATGCTGGAGCTTGTGAGCACCGTCCTTGAGGAGCAGTATAAAGAGGACGAGTGGAAGGTGGTTGATTATGTGGCACCTCGACAGGACAATGGCTGGGATTGTGGAGTCTTCACCATTACGAACGCCCTGTGCATTGCGCTCGGGGTTGATCCCAACCAGAGTTACACTGCCGGTCAGTTGACTGCGCAGAGGAGGAGGTTGGCTGCTGTTTTGTTGAATGGGGGGTTCAAGGGTGATTTTGGGATCGAGGAGTATTGATGAGAGGGTTTTACATTTTGGGAGGCGTTCGATTCATTCAAGCATGCATGGAGCATATCAAAAAGGGGTGTTTATGGTTTTCTTTTTTTTATGGATTCAGGAACTGGAATTGGGGGTGAAGAATACAAAATTCGGGGTGTTTATGGGTTTGAAGGGGGTGTTTTAGGTCTTTTGATGCCTGTGTGGGTTTATTTCAAGGCCAAAAAAAGGGACATTGTTAGGCCTTTTGTGGGATTTTGTTTGGTGTTGAAAGATTTTTTGGGACCCCTCGGTCTGGGATTGAAAAGAGGCAGGCATTCTTATTTTGTTTTAGGAAAGATACCAAGCGAGTCAAAATGCATATTGTTTAGTTTCTTGAATATCTTTTTTTCTTTTTTTTCTACATGTCATGCGTATTTGATTTGTTTAAGGTGTGTTGAGATTCATGGAGGGCATAATAAGTTTGTGAGTGAAGAAAGGGCATGAAACTGGGCAAGTTGTGTGTGTGTTTGTGGGATTATTGGAGGCCTGTTTTTGTTGTTTTTGTCATTGAAAGGCCTGTGTGGGATTATTGCAGCTATACTTTGGCATGTCTTGTTGGTTTGATGGCATAGATGAATTATTGAAGGCCTGCGTGGGGAAGTAATAAAGCCGTGTGCATATGTATTGTTATGAGCATGCGTGCATCTGCAAGGGTTGTGAGGAGGCCTTTTTACAACCAATGAAGCTGTTTGATATTAAATATGTCTGGCATGTGTGATTTGAGTGTTTGCGTGATTTGATTTGAGGTAGTGGTTGTGTGTGTGTGTATGGTTGGAAAAGAAAAAAACGCAAAAAGGAATGCCCAATAACAGGATTGAACTGTTGACCTTCGCATTTACCAAATATGATCTCTCTTGACAAGAAATGATATTAGTACGACGCTCTAACCAGCTGAGCTAATCGGGCTGCATTGACCCGAAGTTCGGATGATGCTGATGACTGGGTTGGTTTTGGAAAGTATCGTCCACATGGGGAATGTTTGTTGAAGGGTGGGTAAAAACTCTCTTTCATCCCGCTTCTCAATTCGACTGGATAAGAGACCAAATACCAAAGATTTTTGACTGGAAAATACACCGACTCATTTTTGCGCACTCAAAAAGCTAGACAGTTGGCTCAGCTGTATTTTTGCAACACAGAAACGACATCAAATTCCACCTTGAGGGACTCCTTCCAACCCTCAACATCAACAACTCCAACTATCAAAATGTCAACCTCACCACCCCAACCACCACCAAAACGCCCACCAAAGCCAAAACCCCTCCCACCAATAACCCTCGCCATCTCCTCCTGGCTCGACACCTTGCCTTCCACCCTCCTCACCCAACTCCTCCTCCTCACCTCTCCACCTCCTTCCTCCCAACCCTCAACCGACACCCTCAAACGCCACCTCCTCTCAACGTCTCCAACCCGCTTCCTAACCTACCCCCCACTCCTCCTCCTCCCCTCGGGTTCCTTCTCGTCAACCCACTGGACCGCCCTCCTTTCCTTACTCACGCCCAGCCAGTCGGCTTCACTCTGGACTTCCATCCTGAGCATATTCCCCGGCGGCCTCACACACCTGGCCGTCAACTCGGGCATCCCACCAGTACTACCCAAAAACAACAACAACACCAACAACAACAACTCAAAAGAAGAAGAAGAAGAAGGAGAAAAAGAAAACACGCTCCGTTCCCCAACCAACCTTGTGCCCTTATGCGGAGGAGAGGACTTGGACAAGCTGTGGGTGTCGACGAAGCAAAACGGCCTCACGCAGGTATGGGCCCCCGCGCACACAATGTTCAGCAGGGGAAACGTCAAAGAAAAAGCGAGGGTTTTGAACTTTTCACCACCACCCACACCCACGGCGGCGGGGAAGAGAGCAGAGTATGCGGTTGATTTGTACGCCGGGATCGGGTATTTTGTCTTTTCGTACGCAAAGTTGGGGTTCGGGGTCGTCGGGTTCGAGCTGAACCCTTGGTCGGTCGAGGGGCTGAGGAGGGGAGCGGCGGCCAACAGGTTTGGGGTGAGTGTTGTTGCTGCTGTTGCTGTTGGTGAGGACGAGAAGAAGAAGAAGAAGGAGACCGAGGAGTTGGACCAACAGATTGTAGTCTTTGAGGAGGATAATCGCCACGCGGTGAGGAGGATCAAGGAGATGGGCATAGGCGCCAAGGGGGAGAGGATAAAACATGTCAATTGTGGGTTTCTGCCTACCAGTGAGCCGGTTTGGAGGGATGCGTTGGGGATCGTGCGGACTGGATGGGATGAAGGGAAAGAAGAGGGACGGTTACATTTGCACGAGAATGTGGGGGTTGAGGATATTGAAGGGAGGAGGAAGGAGGTCGACGAGAGGTTGAGAGGGTGGGTTGAGGGGGAAGGGGTGGGAGTCAAGGTTGAGCATTGCGAGTTGGTAAAGACTTATGCTCCGGGGGTGTGGCATTTGGTTTGGGATGTTAGGGTTTGGAGGGGGTAGGATGGGATAATAATGGCTGGTATATTATAGGACCACCCATAGAAGATTGTTGAAAAAAAAAAAAAAAAAAAAAAAAAAAAGTGAATAAACATGGCCCCTTGACACACAAGTTATGCACGCCGTCTACATAGCTAAAATTGAGTTTAAAAAGAATACTACGAGGTGGTGGACTTTATCGTATCCGATGGAAAATGCCCCCTCTCAGGTTTGTTCTCTCTTTCTCTTTTTATTAACCTTTATACAATCATCACTCAAGAATGTTTGTTACAGAGAGAGGAGCATCGCAGCGAGATAAATAGATTTGGTCTCTCGTTTTTATGTGGCCGTCGTGGAGAGTTCAAAGTGCCCGACTGACGTAGAAAATAAGAAAAGACGAGTGACTAAAATTTCCCCCATCTCTCGATATTTTCATTAGATTATCATTTGCATCGTAAGCATCTGTACAGATGTATCCCATTCATACCTTCTTCTTCTATCAGCATTTAAAAAGAGGTGTTTGATGAATAAGCAAGCATGTGAGCGTCTCTATGGATATATATATTACAAGACGTATGATAATAATGAAGCCTGCCCGGGACTCCATTCTGATGCATATATTACAAACAGCGTAATTAAAGTAAAAGGCCTTTTCCACAAGCAACAAGAAAGAGACAAAAAATCGATATCCCAGAAACGCTCCCCCGCTTGCTCCCTTATTGATGCCCTCCCCTCATACAGGAAGAGGCTCTTCATCATCATCGCACGTGGCGAGAATCACATTATCATTACCCACGTGATGTTGTAGTACCCGTCGCTTCGCCCATCGCAAAGTTACAACAGCCCTCTAGCTGCCGCGCCGAAACTTTGCAGGAATATTAGACTCGACAATGCTCTGAGTCCTCATATTCTCTAACCGCTCCTGCTCGGCCTCCATCTCCTCGTGCTTCTTGAAATGTTCGATATCTTCCGGGTGAGTCAAGTCCTCGAGCTTTGTGTTTTCGTCGTGGTACTTCTCCCAGTGGTGAATCTCGTACTCGTACTCGTCGTCCCCGTGGTGCCCAGGACCGGTCCCCAAGTCTGGCAGGGCCTTGCCGTCCACCTCGATGAATTTGACAAACTCGTCCTTGCTGATGAGGCCGTCGCCGTTCGCGTCGATCAGGTCGAGGATCTGCTTGGCGAGCTTGTCTTTCTGCTCGGCGGTGTAGTGCTTGTTTGACTCGTCCATCAGACCGTACGTGCGCAGGATCTCTTGGGCTTCCCAGTGGTTGTCGACGTCGTAGTCGTGCAGGGAGAAGAAGGAGGCAGCGTCGAAACCGGATATGTGGTGTTCCTCTGGGGAAAAAAAAGGGGAGAGCCAGTCAGCACTGAGAAATAACAGCACACAAGGATGGGCGCAAATTACCAGCCATGTGTTTGGTCATCCAATTGGCATTTTGGTCGACTACAGGTTTTTGGGAGCCTCCGCTGCCACCACCCCCGCTGTGATCGCCGTGGGCGAGAGCATAGCCTGCTATGCTGGAGAGGAGGATTCCTGAGGAGAAGCGCATTGTTGCTGTGATGGTGGCGGTAGTGGTGGTGGATGTATTTCAGAATGTTTCAATTAATTGTGGATGGTCGAGACTCGGTGAAGTGAGACGGAGCTTTCTCAAGTCGGACCCATGTTCAAAAGTCCGGTGAGTGAAGTGACAGGGGTGAGTGGGTTAAACACCACCCGCTCGGGAGTTCCTTCCCCTCAATCCGTTGTCTCGGGACCGAAATCGAACCATTGTTGCATTTCCTGTGATCTTGCACAAAGGGGAAAGAGCAGATCGATCTCGGAAGATGGAGATTGCCGGGAAAAAGCTTCTTCTTTCTGCCTTGTTCAAAGCTCGAAAGGATTGGTCAATTCGATCACAGCGGGGCGCAATAATTGGGAATGGGAATTTGGGATTTCTGCTCTCTCGACGTCAGCGCTTGTGAATAATTCCTCAAACCCCACCAATCAGAGACAGTGGGGGTTGAGAAGAGATGAAGATGTTTGCGTGTTTGCGTGTAAAAGTGATAAGCCACAAAATGCCCAAAAAGGACGCACGCATGAGGGGATTGATCCAAGCTGCCACGGCTGTCAACCAGTACATCAAGGTTACATTGCCGCCCTTCTCTGGAGATCTTCCAAGGTTTTTTGACTCTTGTCTCTTGAAGGTTACGACATGAACTATTATTATTATTATTATTATTATTATTTTCTTGTTTCTCCCCTCGAGTCAGAGGGAGGACCGAATACTACCAAAAGAAAACACAAAACCTCGACGCCACATCCCGACATCCAACCATTACCCAAGATTGTCCCGTCATGCAGGAGAATGAATGCATTTATTTATATATACATACATGCAAACACAAAAAAGCCGCGCGCGAAGGAATTGTTCCAGAAGACACGGAAACGGAAACCCTCCTTCCACCCTCTTTGTTTTATTCATTCGTTTATTTATTCGGCGTCTGCGGCCCATTAAGCCGGGACTTTCCTTTTTCTTTCTGCTTACACGATTGGCTTCAACACCCGGCGGCATTGTTGTCAAGTATCGATAGGCAGCCAAAAAAAGAACAACCGGACCGGATATCGTTCCAAGCCCCAACGGCACAGCCAAAACGGACATGACTCGGGAGAAGAATGATCATCATCATCATACTCAGCCCTTTCCTCCCTTTTTTTTCTTTTTCTTTTTGGTTTTTCTCTCCCTCCTTCTTTCTCTTTCTGTCTCTTCGCGGCTAAACAACAAGGCTACAGAGACATACATGCAACATATCTGCACGTCCAAACAGACTGCATTCATGCCTTTTTATTTTTTTCCCCTTGGGTTCCATTCCAGAAACCAAAATATCCGCTTCCTTCGGCAAACAAGTTTGCCCTGTCGGTAACCCCCGGCTTACATTCCTGACAAACTCATCCTCGTCCAACTCCCTCGACTCAATTCCTCTCTCTCCCTCTTTCATTCTCGTCATCTCTCGACGCCAACTCAAAATTCCCGCTGGCAGATCAATCATCCACCTACAACACACACCAGACACCTCCCTCCCCTTACAGGCCAATCTAGCCTTGCTCCTCCTTCAGGCGGCTATATGACTTACAGAGGAACTCGCCCCAGCATTTGCGCCCAACACCCACCACATCCCTCATTCTCAGATTTACTCCAAGTGGGACATTTATAAGCTGCAACAGCACACACTACTTCATACAGACTGGTTCCCACACGTTCTCCCGCTCATCACCACTTCAGAGACATGACACGCATCACATTTCACTCGGTGCAAGGCACAACCATGTTTTCAAAACAAAGACATTGCATTTCCATATACGAAAAAAGAGACTATCATAAAATAGGTAGGTATGTATGAACCAAAATAAAAACTAAAAGTACAGGAGAACAAAAAAGAGAAGAAAAAAGGAGAAAAAGAGAAGGAAAAAGAAAAAGAAAAAGATTCCTCAAACCCTTATTCATATTCCTCCCTCACTTTGTTTCAACCACTATTTCCTTCATCACGCACACACACCAACCAACCAACCAATCGATCCGATCCGATCCATTCTTGTCATAATCTTACAACGACGACAACGACGGCACCAAGAGGTACGTACGTCCCCCTTTCCAAACAAAGACACCAGTTTTTTTCCCCTGCTGTTCCCATCACAAATCACCCATTTCCCTCCGCCATATTCCAAGCCCCCCATCCCATCCATCCTGATTTGTGTTCCCTCCATTACCCAAGTTATACCAAACCCCCCCAAAACCCGTGCCTTGTTTCCTTATTTGCACACACACACACACACTACTTCGACCGCTATTAAATAAAGAAACGAAGATAAGAAAAAGAAGACTAACGGCAGGAAAAATAGATATGAAAATAAAAAAATAAAAAAAAATAAAAAAGAAGAATGACGCAATTTGTGTCAAAAAGCGGCCGTGCAAGGGACATACTTTCGTTATATGTAAAAATCCATCGATATTTCGTTTCGTTGTTGTTGTTGTTGTTGTTGTTTGTCATTGTCATTGACATGCGATGCGCGCGAAAAAAAGAGGCAATAACTTTTTGTTTGACAACCGGACGCACAAGAAAGGATGATGATGCGTTTTGCGCCGATATGATATCGGTTTTTTTCTTTTCTTTTGGTACGTATTTCGTTTCGTTGCACGTTGCTGCGCGTGTTTGTTTATGCGGCCGTTGAAAGCGTGTCGTATATGGTTGATGCAAGCAGGAGACGAGACGAAGAGACAGAGAACACCGCCACAACACACCCTACCCCCCTTTTAAACAAGCGACGACAGAGACACCTCAAGCAAACCAAAATAATAATAATCAGAAATGGCACACGAAGAAAGATGTTGATGATGATGATGTTGGTACACAGTATCCTGGGTGAGGATCTGAAAGAATTTGAAGAGAAAAAAAAACAAGATAAAAAGAAGAGAAAAGGGGGTATTGATGATGAAGATGAAAGAAAGGGGGGCAACCAAAAACCAAAACCCAAAACCCCCAAAAAAAAACCCAGACAAGAAAGAAACTGACGCCCAACCTCAAACTCAAATCCCGAAACTACAATCCCACAAATATCCAAATACAACAAATCTTGACGACACAAGAATTATGAACTTTTTTTTCCAACCCTCACACCCCCTTTACCGCCATCACATGCTCTCAATCCTAGCACTGGGCATCTGGAGACCCGCGGTATCCTCAAACTCCAGCTTTGGTCCTCCCCACGGATCATACGCCGTCACACCTCCAGCGCCATAGGCGGGGATCTGTCCAATCGTCGTCACCTCAACCGGAGGCTGATAAGTAACCTCGCTATACCACTGCGGCTCGCTGCTGGGCTGGTGCTGCTGCTGCTCTTGCTGGTATGCCTGAGGTTGGTTGGTGGCCTGCGGCGGCGGCGGGAAACTAACCACCTGCCCTTGCTCGACAACCGGGCTGGCAGCATGAGCATGCAATGCATAAGTCGCTGCCTGCGCGGGGGGTGCATGAGTATAGAATCCATCCTGCGTTGAAGGACTCCTTCCAGCCGAGCCGGCAGAAAATGAGCTTGGGCTGGATTGGATGCTTGTTGCCAGGCCGGGAGCATTTGGATACGAAGGGATCTCCAGAGGCAAACGCTCCACGCCTTGCCTCGGGATGTGTTGATACTGGTGGTGGACCTGGGCAGGGTGGTGAGGATGAGGATTGGTATTCATTGTCGCTACGCCGGGGTTATTCTGATCAGCAACGAAATAACTATGATGCGGCAGGCTCGCAGTCCTCTGGAGCATGGGGACGCCAGGGTGTTGCTGATGATGCGCCTGTTGTTGGTGCTGCTCGTGGGGATGGTGAGGGGGAGCTTGGCTATGAAGAGGACCATGGTACTCTGCCGCGCCGCCAGACGACAAGCTGTGTCTGTGCTGGTTGTTGTACTGCTGCTGCAAGTTGTAGCCGGCGTTCATGTGCTGGCCAAAGTCGGCAAAGGAGGCAGCGCGCTGTAGGTGATGACCATGGGGACCCATCAAGGGTACGTGGTGCTGAGGCCAAGGCATGGCCGAGTGGCTCTTGGGCGTTGAAGGGGAATCCTCGCTGCCCGTGTCGGACATGGAGTCGTCGAGCTCGGATGAGTGAATTCCTCGCTGGTGAGACCGTCTCTGATGTTTTACCATTGTCGTCTTTCTGCAGAAGCTGTGTGGACATGACGGTTAGTGCCGGAACTGCCCACGGTGAAATGAAAGCTCCTTACCTCTTCAAGCACCCATCGTGAGCGCATTTATATGGGCGCTTGCCAGTGTGAATGCGCCGATGCCTGGCAAGAGATGAAGACTAAAGGATACTGAAGTCAGTACATGTTACTCATGTTACAACCCTTCACGACAGAAACATACATCCGAGAACCGCTTTCCGCAGTTGTGATGTTGACATTGATGCGGCTTCTCTCCGGTGTGTGTTCGGACATGAACAGTCAAAGCACTCCTCTGGATGAAGCTCTTCCCGCATCCCTGATAGTCGCACTGATACGGTCGTTCGTTGGTGTGTATCCGGTAATGTCTTTGCAAGTCAGACTTGCGGTTGAAGCTCTATATCATTGCCACACACACATGGTTAGCCCATTTTTCAATATTTCTCCAAGACCAACCACCACAGAATCATCAAGAGTTACACACCTTACCGCACCCATCCCAATCACATTGGAAGGGGCGGGTCGTGGGTTCATTATCAACAAGCTCCATGAGTTCCATTCTCTTCCTGGCGGTCCTTCTTTTCTCTCTTTTGATATCCCTAGCTCGAAAAAAGATCGGTGCGCGGCGACCGGCTCTCGGTCGTGCACGTTCTCTTACTTATAGGAACAGTCCTGTGTTTTGCCCCCCCAAGTGGTGGTGGTGTGGGGTGCAAGCTTGTTGGTGATCAGGGAGTCCCAGGCGAGAGAGAGAGAGCGTGGCGATTAATGGGGTGTTGGGGCCCCGGAAAGATTAAGGTGTAAGTGAGATTGTTGGCGTGGTTCGATCAGGTACCCCGGTTCGGTGAAGGTGCCCGAGCGTGATCTTCTTCTCAATGCAAAAACAGGACTTTTGAATTATGCAGATTTCCGCGACGAGAATAACTTGATACAGATTGCGAACGAATGAACTTGCTGTTGCTGCTGCTGTTTCTGTTGGGAGGTCGTGACAGCTCTCAGGCGATTAGGATGGCGTTATGTGTGTGTGTGTGTGTGTGTGTGTGTGAAGACGGGATGATGGACCGGACAAGGACAGGCAGGCGTGGCGTCCAGCGCAGTTGTCAGTTGCTGCTGCAGATATGGGTGGAGAGCAGAACAACCAAAAAGGCCGAAGAGAGGGAGTGTGGGTGAGAGAGAGAGCGAGTGGGTGGGTGAGCCGAGCTGAAGGAGTGAGAAGAAGTTGGTTGTTGAAGGGGGGAGTTATCAGGCAGGTTGGTCCTCCGACAACGATAATATTATGAAGGTTCTTTGGAAACCTGTCAGCAACCAGCAACCAAAAGAGAAAAAACGATGAGATGAATAAACAACAACAACAACAATCTCTGGTCACGCAGCCAACATCAACACAAGCGTGACGAGACAGCTGCCGGTACGGGTTAAGATGACTGACGGTCGAAGCCAAAATTCACAACGACATCGAACGGTGACGAAGGGCAGGAGAGGGGGGCTGGGTCTTATGAAGGTTCAGGTGGATTCACTTGAGCAGCAGCACTAGCATCGCAGGCCTGAAGCGAAAGAGAAAGCTTGGTGCACGGAGCAATGGCACTAAGAATTCTCCGCTCCACGTTGTGGTGAAATGAACAAGAGAGAAAACAGGGCCTGACGGGAAGGCTGGCGCTGATAGGCCAGGGTATGGGGGGGGCGTGTGCGGCTGGGGGCGTATGATGGAAGAAGGATGATGTGGAGAGGGTGTGTGTCTTGAACGTTGAGAAGGAAGAAGTCTAGACGAAAAATAAAGATGGAGAAAAGGATGACGGGCACCAGGAGCCACTGGTGGAACACAATGGTGTGGACTAACTAGGAAAGAAAGTATCTTCGTACCTTGTCTTTTGGAGCCCTATTTCACGCTTGTTGGAGTATGGCGCTGGGCAATTGGACCGGGGCAAGTAAGGACAGGGACGCTAGCTCGGCAGGTTTGGCCGTTCCCTCTTTTTTTTCTTCGGTTTCGAGAGTCCAAGTGTCGAGGACCGGCGTGTATTAAGTTTTCGAAACCCAGCACATGGGGGGGGGGGGTGAATGGGGTGTGGCAGGAGAAGCTGGCACTCTGCAGATCGTTGAAGCAGGTGTGCGTGAGGGAGACTGGAGGTGTGCGGTGCCTGGATGCAGGTTCGTTGCAGGTGCAGATTCTTGTCACTTTACCTAACAAGGTAATATGTGGCCGACTGCCGAAGGAGTGCACCGAACAGTAAACCAGGGGTTGGTGACAGGCCGGTTTTTTTTTCCTGCCGGTATCTCTCTTTCTCTCCTTTCTTCTTCTTCTTCTGGGAGTTGACCGGCGGATAAGATCTGGACCTGGGACTGTCTCGAGCTGAGAAGTACTCCGGACTCCACACAAGCGTCTTTCTTCTCCTTCCTCTTAAAACACACTTGCTGATAATAATAAAAATTAAAAGAAAAAAGAGATCGAGGGATAGATGGGAAAAGGTTGGGTACTTTAAGGTTAGGAACAACAAAACGGTCACCCTAGTTGTCGGAACCGGTCTGTTGCTGCAAAAAAGAAGCAATGATACGACTTGGTTTGTCGTTTCTTTTGCGGCTGCTTTAAGCTCCGAGACTGACCGAGACAACGGGAGCAAGCGGATCAGCCCTGTGTGTCTTTGATTGCTGGGTAGGGATGATGGATGATGGCCACAGTGTTTGGTTGGCGTGTTTCTCTTGTTGACTTTTTTGTGTCTCGTTGACGTGTACCCCAACCTCGAACAACAGGCACACAACGCAAAGTTCAAGGATTCTTGATGGTTGGGACTCTTTTGATGGAGAAAGGGGTGGGTGCTTCGTGGGTTATGTATACCCACAAAGGAAAGGTGACCAGGTGAGAAGGGTGGTGTTGGTGGCAGACGAAATTGGAGCTAAACGAATGCTGCCGATTATCGTGGATACATGGGTATGAACCCTGTGGCGCTGGTGAGGCTATATGATCGGGGTCGCTATACTTTTGGGCTTGTTCCTCTTCTCCTCGCACTCGGCCAGCCGCCCGGGAGGGACGGAAGTAACTGAGGAGTTGAGTGAGGGTCGTGATGAAAAATTGATGGTGATGGGGGTTCGAAGGACGCACGGCACACAAAAGTTGTCTACTTTCGTATGAGTTGGTGCTCCTGCTGCTGGTGCAGCTTCCTGCTGCTCCTAATGCTGCAAGCAAGCAAGATGTAGCCCAGGAACGGCAGCACTGTAACCTCAACGAGGTAGGGTTTCCTCTCCCTTGACTGGCCTACGGTAGTAGCGGGAGGATGGGGTGCATCTGGCCCTGGTGGAGTAAATGCCCGAGCACACGCTGCTGCTTTCTTTGCCTGCCAGCTGCACTCCTTCCTGCTCTGTCCTGCTTCCCCAAGTTACAGAAAATTGGTCAGGAAAAAAAGCCAGAACAGGGTGCCAAGGGGGTTCCGACGATCTCGTTACGGTTTGGACTGGGGCTGGGCCCTTGTCCAGATGGGAAGTGGTCCTCTTGTCTGGACCAGTCCGATAGAGACGAGGGTGTTGTTGAACGAGGATAAGCCGCCGCGCGGCCGAGAATGGTAATGATTGTGGCTCGCCGCTGCACTCCCGTGATGAAAAAAGAAAGTCGATCGCAGAAGCGTTGCGTCTGTGTCAACGGGAAGCAAAGCAACGACAGACGCAAGACAGGACGGCTGATGCAGGAGCCCCACGATAATTACACTATCCAAGCTGCAATATCGTCCGGGCGCTAGGGTCCAGTTCGCAAGTCAGGTGCTCCAGAGCGGGAAAGAGACTTTGACTGTGCAAAAATGTCGAAAAGCAGTTCCGGGTGCCGAGAGTGTTCCGAGAGGCGTCAGTCAGGTTAGGAAGGAAACAAGATTCTCAAGAAAGAGGGGCCCCCGTTGACGACGACCGTAGCATTGGTGATATCTCTCTAGCCTGCGGAGCTATGCCGAAGCCAAGGGAAGGGATCCTGACGGCGACGCTGTGTGATATTATAGTGAGCAGTAGCAGCAGGCGGGGTGGATATCTATCTGTGTTTGCACATATCGCCTATCCGATATATCCACGGGTAGCTATAATATCTGATATTTCGTACGGGTACGGAAAACATAAAAATTGCAAAAAAGGAAAAAAAGAAAAAAGAACGGGGCGGAGGCGGATCGGATATGATCTGTCAACGACCTTCCCGTCTGTGGGCCGTGTTCATTCTTCTTTCTCTCACATCTGCCACTTCTCGTTCGCCGGCCGGAAGTTGGAACGACAAGGAAGTTTTAGTGTTGCCAGCTCAGTCCAGGGTACCGGTTGATCGAGACAAGACCAGAAAAGTGAATGAGTCTGTCTGTCGCTGTTGGGGATTTTGAAGAAAAAAAGAGCAACGGGGCAGGGGGGAGAGAAAGAGACCCAGAAGAGCTTGCTTGGGTTCTCCATCCACCGTAACATCCATCTCCATGATTGTGAGTACCCCTGGCTTGACGCAGCAGCAGCAGCGCTGTCCGTCTTTTTCCTGCTTGGTTGGGGAGCTTTCTTCTTTTGGAGCACTGGTCGGTGGAGGTCGCTCCCTGGCCCGCAGCTTGGTAGATTTCCTACCGAGCTATCCTCGAAGGGGTAATAGACCGGGGGATTAAGAAAAAGGGGAAAAAGAAAGAAATTGCCAGTTGCCTGATCACTTGCGGGCCCTGCAGGAAGCTTGCAGCTGGGGTGCTTCTGGGTTTGTTAAGAGGACGCTAGAACCATTCTGCACACTGGCTTTGGTTTATTAGCATCAATCAAGAAAGCAAGCAAAAAGATAATAACATATGAAAAAAAGAAATGAAAAAAAAGGAACCTCCTCGCTTCCTTTGGTTTGTGGCTTTCCCTGCTAGCACTGCGATTAGCGTTGTGTCTCTCTTGTCGCCGCGGAGCACCTGTCCATCGAGTCGCATGCATCGCGGGGCACATCTCCCACAGCGAAGGGAACGATGACATGGAGGTTCAAGGTTGTTTGACAATGGACAATTACCTTTGTGGGGACAAAGGAACAAGGAGACGAGATCATGTGTGCACAATCAGCGACGGGATAGGGTCGAGTCTCTGTCTCTCCCTCTCTCTCTCCCTCTCTCTCTCTCTCTCTCCCTCTCTCTCTCTCTCTCTCTCTCTCTCTCTCTCGTTGCAACTCATTCGCAACTGCCATTCCATTTCTCATCCCGTCACTGCCCAGGCACTTTCAGAGTTTGAAGCTGCAGGTGAAGAAGGAGCTCACCTCACCTCCCAACTCCAACTCAACTCAATTTGGTGGACGGCCTGCAAATGGCTGGCTGGCTGACGGGAAGGAGCGAAAGGCCACACACGGCTCGTCCTCCGCGCCATTGTTCAATTGGCGAATTGCAAGCCCAGTGGAGTCCAAAACCAAGAAAGGAGGGCCCCTCCCTTCGACCCCATTCGCTGCAGGGCAAGCCGCACGGACATTTATGGCACTTGCTTTTGTAGGGCCCCACAACTCCCGTCCGCCTGAGAGTACCACAGTCGGTACCGACCAGGAAGTTCAAAAGTCTCTGCGAGGGTGTGGGTACCCCTGTGTTACCGCTGAAACAGCCCTGAAAAGTAACCCTGTTGGTACCTTACCGGCTTCGAGAGAAACCTCTCCAGTACTCGGAAGCCCAGACCAGGGATCGCATCGGTACCTGCAAGGTTTGGAGGTGTGAGTGATGTTCCCCGCGCAGAGGATATGGAAGCGAGGTGTGAGCTTCCCCTGTCGACTGTATCCTCTCTGCCAAGAAATGCAAATGAGAGAGAGCCGGAGAGAGAAAAAGACAATCAAGAGCTCCGAAAAGAGTTTACGGGACGGGAAAGAAAAAAGAGAAGAAAAAAAAAGAAGAAAAAAACAGGAAAACGGGCAAAAAAAGAAAAGAGAAAAACTTGTTAACTCGTCTTTCCCACCTCGAGTTGATAGCCGGTTGTCTGACGTGGTATATTTTTAAACAATGGGCATCGGTCTCAGGAGGTCCTGTTACACCAGCCTCCCCCTTGGGAAGAGTGAGATGTGAGAAAAAAACTGGAGAGGAAACGCACCAGCAAAGCCACCACCGCCCACAGGACGGCTTGCTAGCGTCATACACTGTACGAGAGGTCCCTAACTTTCTTTGCAGTCGCAAATCTTGTGAGGAAAAAGAAAGGGACCTACCGCCCTAGAATACGACATCAGCAACATCATTTCACCTGCAGCGGCCGACCTCCTTCTCCATCTGCTACTGGTCATCCGACGTAGGCAAGGGATTGTGATGGCGCAACAAGATCGTGACTGATCACCCCCTGGCCGGCAGCAACAAGTTTGTCCATGACAGACAGCCTTGGGAGAGAAATTTCAACCAGCGCCATGCTCGTTTCTTTTCCTCTCTCCCTTTTCCCTTGTCAGAGGAGCTTGTCACGGACCCCTGTCTGTTATAATACCGTACCCAAGGGGGGGTGATGGGTTATGGGTGATGGGCGATACGGGTGCCGATGCCGACGGTAGTGAAAATGGCCATCGGCAGTCGAGATGTGATTGCTGCGTTGTCCAGAGTGCCAATCACCATGGCAGCTGGGCCATTTTTTCCTCTCTGTTTTTGTTGCTGCGAGAAATAGAGATCAACGCCCAGCTGTATGTCCATGTAGGCATGTCTTTGGTGTTTGCTGTGGTGCCTCGCGCTAATGCAACAGCCGCCAACGCCTCATCAGAAGAGCCTAGAGGGAATGACAGCGCGGCATCGGACAAGTTGGTCAGTTGGTTGGTCATCCAGAGTCATCAGAAAAAATTTCCATCCTTTCCCCAGCGGACTGGGTTTCTCCAAGCCACTTCACACCACCGGAACTTTTGACTTGCTTCTCCGGACAAGAATAAGCCTCCGCCTCTCACCTTGGCCCTGGCTAACGGTGTGGCCCTGTGTGCGTCATTCCGATGTTTGGGTCGTTATGGTATGACCTCAAAGTTTGTGCATGCCGCGTCGATTCTCATGCGACGTGTAAATCACAATAAGCAATTACCTGAGTTGTCGCCGCCGGCCAGCCAACCACCAGGAATCGAAAGAGACTGGTCATAAAAAGAAGAAATATCAAGGTGGCTGCAAGTCGCCCGGCCGGTCTGCCACCACTTAATCACCGCCGTCCAATAACTTTGGAGATATGGTCTCGGCCGGTTTTTTATTTTATTTTCATTTCTCCATCTTGCAACCTCCACAGAATTCCTTTTTTTTGTTCTCCATCCCTTCCAAGTATTCACTGTCCCGCGTCTCAATGTGAATTCGGTCCCGGGGCTAAAACAACATTCTCTGCCGTGGTGCGGTGGGTTGTTTTATCAACCAGAGGTTAATACCGGTCACCACAGTTTCCAATGCTTTGGAAGGCATGACAGAAGGGGTGGATATTAGCCTCTGATATTGTCTATCGACACGGTCGAGCGATAGAATCACATCCCGCGGACGGCCGGCGATAAAAGGCTAAGCTTGCTTGTTTCCTGGGAAATACTTGGGATTTGTTTCACCGATATCAGCCATCAACTCTCACCTGTGGCGACATCGGTATTAGTTCTTCTTTGGCAATAACCCCGATGAATGAGGTGTCCAAAGGAAGGTCAACCCTGCCCGTCGTCATTCGGTCAGGTCAGGCGGTGAGGGGTTGTTCCGCTGCAAGTCAACAAGAGCAGCGTTATTCCGCACTTGTCGTAGTGCAATCCGTCGATCGGACATGGAGGTCGAAGTGAGTGGTCGCACCAACCCCGCCCTACAGGTACAGGTGTTTTGTAATCCATTCACATTGGCCATAAGAGCCTCGAAATGCAACTGGGCGGCGTGACCAAGACGGATTTGCCGGCCGCTTGTTCGTCTCCTTTGGCCTGGCATCGTCGAGGCCAAACTATTGATAGGCCTTGGTTAGTGTACCAAAGATTGATCTTGTCAGGCTCGTTCCAACTCCTCGAGGTGTTTGAAGAATGCCGCGCGATCTCGTGAATGAGGATGCCAAATACGGGTCTGAAAGTACATCGGGCGCATCAGGAAATATCTCGTCAGATTGCTGTAGATGAATAAGAGCACCAATATGTTGAGTTATCCAGGCTCGCAGTGGTGGCTGCGAAATGCATTCGTCCCGTCGTATTACAGCCGTGTTTGTGTTATAGGGCAAGCTTGCCACTGCCAACTGGAAGCTGCAGTGCAGGTTCTCCGTGTTAGCGGTTGCGTGTTGCTGTTTTCATCCCGGAGCTTGCCAGGGCATCCCTGGTATCTTGTTGCTCCAGGGCTCCCAGGCAATCCCACTTGTCAGCAATGCTTTGCAGAGTGATATGACCTGTTTGTCAATGGAGGAGTCCAGCAGTCATGGATCGGAGAAGGGAAGGAAGTAGCCATCATGTAATTGGTGCCTCTAGCTCCAGGGGCTTTGGTGAGGTTGAAGTGACCGGAGCTGCGGCTCCCGCAAAGAGATGTTAGTCTGGGCTCCTTGGCTGAAGCCCAGGTCAAGCCACTAATAATTATCCCCACCATTGGCTGGCAGTGCTTGGATGAGAAGGCTACGAAGGAACATCTTGCATTGTCAACTTCTCCCCAGGTCCATGTAATCAGTAATCAAGGGCAGTTCGCCTTCGAGTTCGTGATCGGTCTGTTCGCCCGTCCCGTTTGACAAGGATTCCCCAGATTCCTGCCTGTACAATGGTAAGGAAGACGGCTGGTCTCTGAGAATGTCCCATGGCGGCGGTTTAACAGTGATCTGCTATAGACCTTTGAGAGGAGATGCTCTCATCCGAATGCCGTGGTTGCCTTGCAGCGTCTTGGGGGGGGTCGAGAACCAGAAAGACTCTTTACGGGTTGTCTGCCTCGCTGGCGGGGCGCCGTTGGAAATACTCACACTTGGGACCCGTGACAGAGCCTTCCCGTGTTTCTATCGACAGCGATTTGACAGACATGATGTGTGTTGCCGCTACCAGAGACCTGAGACACACGGTTCTTCCAATACCAATGTGGCGTTTCTAGATGTCGCAGCGCATGGCATAAAGAAGGACAGTAAGGTGTATGGGGTGCATGTCTCCGACTTTAGGCATATTTCTTTGCAGGTGGGAATGTTTGGTAGGTTTGCGGGGAAACGCAACGACGGGTGGCTGAAAAGAGGAAGTGCATTGCCTTCACAGGTTGTATAGGGAGAGAAAGCAGGAGATAGGAGAGAAAGGAGACATTCATGTGGCAGCCTGCGTAAAAGTTCCGTGTCGCACCGGTATGTCGAAAGCCGGAAGTAGTAGACACGGGAAGCCGTGCGTTGAGCTGGTCGGAGGATGAGTACGAAGATGAGGGGTCCATCTCGGGCGGCCGCAAGACAAGCCAGGGTCTACACTAACAAGAGGCCATGAGGCCGTCGTGACATCGTCTGTCGCGCGAACTCATGAGTTTCTCCGCGCGCGAGGGGGACATGATCGATGACGGGCATACGGAGAACTGAATACATAGGAATTGATTTGCATGGCACATGATGCTTGCGCGGCAGAAAATGAGAGACGATAAGTGAAATTGTTTAGAATGGATGATTAGTATCAAGAGGAACCTTGGAAGCCATCAAGCCGCATCCAAATCATTCGTGGATTTGGAAAAATGGAGGTGTGGCAATTTGCTGGCGCCGGACATGGACCACTCACACACGCACCTGCCGTCCATATCACTACCTAGGTAGGTCTAGGTGCTGCGTAGAAAAAGGAAAGAACGAGACGCGGGATGGTTGCCGCTTCTTCCTGTTGAGGAATCCAGTCAAGTTTGAGTCTATGAACATGAAAGTTGACTCTCTTCATGCGGGGAAAGAGAGTGGAAGTGCATTGAATGCGAATGCACACACGGCTCGTAGCGTGGTCAGGCCGTCGAATCCCCTTCACCGCATAACAGCCTCACCGCTGCGCAATGGTGGGAACCATTTTGAGTTTTTTTCTATTTGGTCTCGCTAAAGTGAAAATTTTGTGTGATGGTGATGAAGATGGTGATGGTGCAGGATGGAGGTTGTCCTTGTTCTGTTGTGGGTTGGGTGTTTGAGAAAACGAGCCGGTCATCGCGGCAAAAGGTGCGGCTGGCGGCGCTTGCTTTCTTTTTCTGCCTTTTCCCTCTGGCCGGCTTCAACTCCCGTCCACGGGTCTCCGCAAATCATCATAAATTTTCTAGGATAGAAGTTCTGTGCCTCCACGTTTCTCGATCAAAGGCCGGATCAAGTATGATGGGATCTGTGTTTTTGTGAAGAGAACCCTGGCCGCCTTGATGGTTGGCAGCTGTCTGTGCGTCGAAACTTTGGTGTGTCGATTCGGCCCCTGATTGGTTCCCCCACAAAGCTCCCCGCATGGAAGCTACCCCATCATGATGAACGATGGCGGGGTGACAGGGATTTTGGAGGGTGGGGAATCCTGAGCTTGATGAACCAGCAGGGATGACTTTCATTATGAATGCTCGTGCGTTGAAGCCAGAACAATGGAGAAAAAGTAAAAAAAAATCTCAATATGGCATGTTGATTGAGAGATCATCTTACGCAAAGCTTGGAAAGCGACGGCGGCAGCAAGATGAGTTGGCAACACGGTAGAAAAGTATGGGAGGCAAGGAGGGTGTGTGGGCGCATGTGTGAGAGGTCAAGTGGCAAATGTGAAATGCAGGGGTATCTGGAAGATTCAGACGTCGGGAAGGTCGACTGCTTGATTGGGAACAAGAGGAGTGCTACTTTTGGTTCTCAGGACCTTTTTTGGAGGTTGTGTGACAGGTAACACAGCTTTTGCTTTGCAGACATGCACATCAAATTGACGGGACAGAAGGGCGGGGTACGTCGTGCAGAGCAACATGAGGGTGCAGTGGGCAGTGGGCAGTGGGCAGCACATGGCTTGTGCGCTCGTCCCAAAGCGATAACGTATATTCATCTCCAGGGGCTGGAAGAAGGGGTCTCCGATGCACTGCTCGGTCCTCCATGGGAATTGAAGCAACGTTGTTCACCAATTGGGAGATGGTGGCTTCAGAGAACGTGGGAGCCCAAGACCAGACAACGGGAGATTATCGACGGGAAAGACAACGGGAACTCGACGGCTCCTGTCTCAAGGAGTCTCAGACGACAGGCGGGTTTCCCGTTCCCCGCAAAATGCAAGTCCAAGTTCTCAGAAGAGACGGGAAGGGTCCTGAGGCCCGTGCAGTCTAAGTCTGTCCTAATACCGAATTAATTTGGCAGGTCACATCTCTGGCCAATTCTCATGGATTTGGGAATCAAAGTTTGATGTAGATATGGATTGGTGGTTATCAGTCAACGTCTCGGTCGATATCCAAGACTCCCGTCCCGGACCCACTCTCACCCCCTCCTCCACAATTCTTCACAGCAGAGCAGACCAAGCTCGACAAAATTTCATCGTCTGACTGCAACGCTGGCGGCGAACCCTTTGCAACAAGTGTTTGGTACTCGACATGCCAACGCAACTGGAACTGGACACACTTGGTTGCTATTTCTCGACAATCTTCGGCCTGCAACCCGTCTCAGCTGCATGCTAAAGCACCAAATCCTACCGGACAATTCCAACGCACCTATCCATTCACTGCACCGTACTTTCTTAAAATAATTGCCTACTTACTACACTGGAGTCAATGTATGGCTTGCTGTTGCATACCGAACGGCAATTCTCTGGCAGCCTTTAGTCACGTACTCCATATTTGATGTGCTGAGCACACAAACATGCATCATCTGCGGGTGTTCTTCGGAGGCTTCTGCATGCAGATAGGCATTTCCGTCGTCAGAGCGAGAGAATGTTTGCATCCGCCCGTCTGATGCAAACCTGTTCACTCCATGCCTGGTACTTCCAACTTACAGTACAGAACACTAAAGCGACCACCTACTGAGGACTAGTGGCGGGGTGGATGACATCGCGCCGGCCACAATGGTACAAGCGATGACGGGACGAGGAAGATCTGTCCCGCATGGTCACCTGGTTGGTGTTGTCAGCATCTTGTTATCAAGTTGTTGCTACCTTGGAAACGGCTTTTTCTGAGGCATCATGGCTACTACCTACTTGACCTATTTTCCTCAACAACCGGACACCACAGGAAATCCACCCTGAAAGGGATGATGACCTGGAGCTAGTTGTGGCTTCGTATTCAAGACATCTTGACGGCGATCCATGCAGGGATAAAACGTGGCTGCACGTGGGAAGAGGAGTCTATTGCATCACTTGATCTGAAACGGCGCCGAAACAGAAACACCTGGGCACACTTTACCCCACCTCTCTCCTCTCTCTCGCACTTCTGCCACACTGCACACCACACTTGGCTTTATCAAATCAAATCCGTCTGAGAGTTTGCATTGTCCAAGCGTTCAATTCCTCAATGGGGACTGACCCTTTTCTAATTCTGTCATCACATCAGTCCGAACTCGGAGTATACACCTCACCATCACCCCCCCCCCCCTTTGCTAATTCCAGCAGACTTAATGAATTGGTTCGTGTGGTTGTCTTGCAGGGCCGGCGGAGACCGGTGATGATAGTTCTGACACTGCACAGACCAGGCGTTCGCAGCTCTGCAGGTTGAAGTGGAGAAGACCAAAGTGCAAACAGTGGCAAC
This sequence comes from Cladorrhinum sp. PSN332, assembly GCA_033297175.1. Lineage (NCBI taxonomy): Eukaryota > Fungi > Ascomycota > Sordariomycetes > Sordariales > Podosporaceae > Cladorrhinum > Cladorrhinum sp. PSN332. The sequence goes on along the minus strand of MU858815.1, from coordinate 241,640 downwards.
GGGGAAAGGGCATTTGCATCCAACGAACTGCACGGGAACCTGTCGGATGGACATTGATTGCCTACGTACGCAGATTGTTGATGCCATCCCTACAAACACCTGTGATTGAGATCCCAACGGAACAACATCGGGTGCCTCAGTCCTGCGGCTTATATTCTGATTTGTTGAATGTTTCAACAAGGCCCGGCAGAGTTCCCGGTTGGTAAAGACCTTGACAGATGCCCCTGTCAATATCATGCCGCTCGTATACGCATAACATGCATGCTTCAACTCAGTTCGACATGCGTCAACATCGTCTGTTTGTTATCACCAACCCATCAGTCATCATCACATCCAAACACAACCCTCACCATCTTTCCACCTCAGCTGTGTACCATCCCTGCCGCCCGGAGTCTAAACCAGGCTAGGACAGGCGTCTTAAAACGGCAAGAATCTTGCAGGGGATATCACATCACACCTTTGATATGTCTCGGAGGGTTGTTTTTGTTGTTGTTGTCGTTGATTCTAGACTTGCATTCAAATCGGATCTTCATCACAGAGACATTCCGGACACTGCGGCAACTGTGCGACGCCGATATGATTGCACTTCACCGGCCCGGTCGCGGATCGACATCAGACCAGGCCCCCCGGTCTTTCTCCGTGCTCCCAACTGTCGGCAATCTTTCCAGTCGAGTGTGGCACAGCAAGCTCCATGCTACCGCGTATCAGTGTCCATTTGCATCAAAACGTCAAAACACTTCTCCGATGGACGGTGTGAAATGGACACCGACTTGTGTGTGTTGAACCAGAGCATCCACGAGATTGGAAGCGATGACAGCCGGGTTTCATTTGTCACAACCATCACAGTGGCATCACCACCATTTTCAAAAAATTATCACGGTGGCAGCCCTATGGTTGTGGTACCTGCGTTGAATCATCCCTCGTGACCAGGCAGCACTGCAAGAACAGCCCAAATCGGATCTTTGCAGAGTCAAGTCTCGCATGTGCGACAATCTCAAATTTTCGAACATGCCTCTTCATGTGGGGGTCATTCTCATATCCACACCTCAATGAGGGGTCTGCTCTTACCTCGAAAAATCATGTCTGTTTCAACCGGGAAGGTACCAATGTGAAAAATCCTTCCGCTTTTACCGTAGCCAAACTTTGTGGGATTGATCGGCTCATTTCTGTGCCATTAGACCTTCCAGCTTTTGCAGATTTCAGATTCCTATTTCTTGACCGCCTCCAAATCCGGGCCCGAAAATGCACTTCATCACGATAATATCGGCGCCAGTCAAGGAGCCGAAGACCCCGAGAGGCACAGTAACCGGTCGATATTAGAATCCACCATGCAGCTTCCCTCCTCTAAGCATCCCTTTTGAGAAGGAGAACATTTCCAGGTTCAATTCTCTCTCAGGCGAGTCTGGACGATGCGCACAGACAATGATTACGATCTTGGCACTTGCCTCCCCGCGCCAGTGCCAGATTTGTTCGCAGCCGAGCGAGTCCCCTTCACCATGGAGCGAGCGAAACACGTACCGACAATCACAACTACCGGGAATCGATTCAGACCATCGGATCGCCCCCGAGCACAATGCCATTATCTCGTATCGCCCTATCCAAACAGCCACCTCCGACAGAAGGGGTACGAGGGGGACGAAGTCATCACTCAAGGTCTCGCCTCTCGCCTTTCCCCGCCGCAACCGGGCTTCCGGGAGAAGAGCCGATTCTTGTTTCCCATCCTCCTCAGGGACCCACACACACTCAAATGTCACTGCATACACTACGTTCGATATCCATCCCCCGAACATGACGAATCACAATATGGCGGTCAGCATCTGGGAATATGGAGTCGAGGAGTGACAAGCCCAGATAGGTCTCCAACGGCCAGGGAATCAAACGCGGATCTCCAACCAACCAGGAAAGAGCAAGGCTTGAAACAACATGGCTGCATGGGATATTGCCCATCCTCTCCTTCCCCGTCCTGTTCCTGTTCTGGACTCACAAAAATTGCCTCAACAAGGATGGATGTTGTGCGGGACAATGTCAATGCGGGCGTTGTATTCGAGGGGTGGTGGTCTGCTCTTGTCGACTTTTGGACATCTGGTGGCGGAAGGCGGCCGCACTATTCTACCTTCATTCACATCCTACAAGCTGCGCTTGCCTTGTATTCACACCGCAGATGGCCTCACCAACGGTCTCTACACCTACACCAAACCGATCGGAGAATAGCGTGAGGCGCAACCGGCCGCCTCGATAGCCGTGCGTTGCAGGAAGAGTGGGTGCAAGTGCAACCTGCTGAGGTGGACCTTGTCGAGAGCATCTGGCTTCCCCTGCAGGAGTTCGTGATAATGAACAGACTCGACGACTTTATCCCGAGATTTTGTCGAAGCGCACCTGCCGGGCGACAAACTCGGAAGGGAGGTATCTTTTCTTCCTTTTCAGGTCGCGCCCAGATTCTGCAAGCGCATCTCTGATAGTCAGTCTGACCACAGCATCCTGACGACGACGATGGCGAATTCTGAGCTGGATTGGCTTTGCACTACCGACAAACCAATCTTCCCAAAGCACATGTCACACCTACTGTAGTTGAGACAGCCTACCTGATCGGGTGCTCGATATTCTAATGAATGCCGAGTATTGAACGGACGGATTCACCGCCGTCTGCTTTTCCCCGGCGCCACTCGGTCAGCAAGTCCCGACTAGTGGTTGAGGGATATCCGCAGTCATCTAAAGCTCCGAATGGTTAAGTTTGCTTCATACCAAGGCCAAAAATGCTGAAAATTTGGGAGATATCAAGGGTTAAATATTGCCATGCCGTCGCTGGCAAGATGCAGCTGCCCGGCTACAAGGAGGCTGCTTGCATGGCATCCGCAATGAATGCAGTGCTTGCCGTCATTTTATAAGCTCTCTTCTTCCCTTAGCTTCATGCTGTGCAACATAATGAATATCAAGGCCGCCCGTCAACTCGGAGAGAGAGAGAGCACAACCACCGGATACCAAACCTTGTTTTCCCATCGACATCCTCTGCCCGGCCATCGGAGCGCAATCCTCTTCCTTCAAGCTGAGAGATGAATCAGGGGCTGAAGAGCTGGCAGTGTACGAAGCCCAAGCGGTGCCTGTGTCAATGCGAGGCTTAATCGACTACATCTTAGCTTCCGAATTGACGGTCGAAGCCGCAGAGTAAAGCAGGCAACTCGGAGAGCCCGTGTCATCCACTGAGCCCCTCTCGCTTGGACATCACTGGGGATGTTGTGATCGCATACTCGGTGGTCTTCTTTTCAGGACCCAGCAAAGACTGAACCCGCTAACATGGGAAGCGGGAAGCTTGTGTCGGGTACCTGCTTACGGCACTGACCAATTTGATCAGCTCGAAATATCTATGGATCCCGCTGAGTATGGTGTTATGCACGGGAACGCCGGATCGGCACTGCGCGCTCAGACTGTGGACTTCGTGTTGAGGAGCAGAGAATTTGCCTCCAACGACAATGACAAAGCCACACAGCAAGGGCACCACCAGTGCCATCAAGACACTTTCCCAGGGGTTCCAGCAAGATCCGGAGAGTGGCAGGTCCTGTGGGACACGGTATTTAGCTCTGGGGTCATCTCCGATGCTGGCGATCTGATCCCATCTCGTGGGGACTTGCTTTCGCCAGTGTCCCTGTCTGCATTTTCTCCCTTCCGAACCTCGCCATTTTAGGGACTCGAGAATTAGTCAGGAAATTCTCTGGCGGTGAATCAGCTGGCTGATATTGAGGCTCGAGCTGATGAGATGAGACGAGATTTTGTTGGCGGATCCACTCTTGTAATGGAGAAGAAGCAGAGCTGAAAAGGATGTGGATATCGACAGAACTCCAGCAACCATTGCCATCAGACCGCAGATCGGCATCGGCGTTTTGTTGAATTAACGGGCTCACCGAATACCAGGATTCCCCAGAATCATGTCACAGACGACCGCCCACCACTTTTGACCGGTCTTCTGGGCAGTTCCACGAAGCCTTGAACCTTGAGGGCCTTTCTCACGGTGTCGTGAACCCAACATCAAAACCTGGTTCCTGGCTTGTCTTCCCTTGCTCACCGCTCTGGCGGGATTTAATGAGCATGAACCAGGATGGGCATCGCTTGTCAGGACAATTGCACGTGGCTGATTCTTGGAAGACACACCAGCAGTTCCCGAGAAACGTCGGTGTCGTTGGTGTCGTTGGTGTCGTCCATTGCCGATCATCTTCAGCAATCTTGAAACAGTTCTTCGAACCAGATTGATGCTAGTGCCAGATCAACACTGCCTTCTTTGGGACGAGACGGTTTAGCCGACCTGAGACATGCATATTAAGCTAAAGCCATATTCATTTCTTTCTCTCAAAGTTTCTTGTTAGGTTCCTGGCAGCCAGGCCACACCCCCTCTCTCTGGACCAAACCACCTTGGCGCAACCGGTGAGATAGTGGCTTTCATTGGTGTGAGGGATGGACGAAACAGCGATGTTCCCGCCCCTCCTTCAAAGCAAGCCAGAGCAGCAGTCAAGGGGGGCTATCGCCAACCTGCCGAGGGGTATGTATCAGCGATAAGAATAAACGGCAATAAGCCCGCCACAATCCTGTCTTTATGCGGAAAATTTCCCGGAGTACCTCGGGCTCAAATACGCGATTGCTTTTTTTGCGAGAACAACAGTCAGTGATTTGTTAGCCCATCCATCCCCGCATGGATCTGCACGTGGTCCGGATGACATCCGCACGTCAAGGAAACTCGGAGTTGGTCCCTTTTTCTGTCTAGCATCAGTTAGTAGGGATGAACCTTGGAGGGGTAACGTGTTCGGGTTCGCCAGGCCGAAGTTGGCCAGCTTCGCACCGGCCGGTTGATCTTGATGGCGTTAGTCAAGTGAATGCAAGTTCTGTCATTGTTCGAAGAATGTTCGATGACATAAACGGCGGTAGGCATAAGTTCCGGTGTGAAACGCTCGGCACGCCATTGGGCTTCCAGAACGAGTTGGAGGCCGTTCACTGCCAGTCACCCGGCAAGCAAGCCAGCATCGGCAACAACAGAAAGGGAATAGGGCTCGATATGGCATCCAGCGCGTCTTGATGGCTTCGTCTGTTAGGCACTGGAAGGTTTGGGTGTCACCCGAGACGCACTCTATGGCTTGCCTTTCCTTTCCGGGCCGGCCCTTGTTACCTCGCTACGAGATGTTGCTTGCAGCCTTGTGAGCAGTCAGATACAAGTATGGAGGCATAAAATTGGATTGGTAATGCCACCGCAGTTGGAACTCTAGTTTGCCGGCCGGAGTCCTTTTTAGCGGTCGGACTTGAACAAGATCCCGTTGAAGAAAGAGAAAGGAGGGGGCTGGAGAGGGAGGTGAAGACGACGGACGAGGATGCTTCGCACAGACATTGCTTGGCATATCTGACTTGACAGCGCCGAGAAAATAGCGCGCCGGCTTGTGCCTGGGTTTCCCTGGTTTGCAGAGTCACACCAGGGAGCCCCAGGCTAAAAGCAGGGGAAGCATGTCATTGGTTGTGTTCCTGAACGGATGGCTAAGGGAACCCTAACCCGGCTCGGAGGAGACAGGAGCACAAGGAGTGAGTTTATCCCCGATCCATGTTGGATATCTGGGAACCCCGCTTTTGCAACGAGTGCGAGGTTTGGTGGTGGAGATGGAGACGATGGACGATGGACGATTTGTGTCGTTGTCGTTTGCAACACCCCTGGGTTTGTTAGTTTTGTTGGAACTACGCTAATGAGCCGTTGCTCGGTAGCTTCAACACAAGTCAGATTGCAAAGAGGTTTAGTTTACGGTGAGCGAAGAGGCAGCAGCATGAAATTCTTGAGATTCGGCCATGGCCGAAAATGGGTTTTGGGGTTGCACGCCACTTTTTTCAGCAGAACATGCCCTGCAGACTCCACACAGCACAGGGGACAGAGAGGAGGCAGAGGGGTTTTGCACTGGGGCCGATCCGGATTCCGAGCATCTCCTCTTTTCGTTACTTTGGTGTGGAATTTTTCGGATTCGCTCAGAAGCAAGTTTTTGACACAGGTACTCGAGATCGATACCGATACGATCTGACCCTGGGAAGGATGGAGACACACGTGGTGGGACCTGACAAGCAGCAAAGAAAAAGAAAGGAAAAAAAGAGGATCTGAGCGTTGGGATGGGGGACTTGCACTTTGCAGCTTGCAGCTTGCAGGTCTTTGCAGAACGCACTGACTCTCATGATCAAAAGGCCCCCTCTACTTCTTCCTAATGGATGGAACTCAAGACACGGGATGGAGAGGGGAGACAACTGATCAAGAAATTTTCAGAGTGATGAAACATGGGGCTTTGCAGGGCTTTGCAGGACTCTGCTTGCATACACTAGGTGAGGAAGGGGATCCTGAGGTGTTTCAAAGGTTGAGGGTTACGGGATAGATTGAGTCCGGTTTGGGAAGTGAGGGTATACATGACATCTTTTTCATCACTTGCAGATGACACAGACGGCGATGAACTGGAAAACGGACCGGACGGCCGATGCACTAGAAGCTGAACTAGAAACTGAAAAAAAGCCATGTGGTGCTTCTTCTTCTTTTTCTTCTTCCTCTTCTTCTTCTCCAAATCTGAGACACTTCAAACTTGTAGTAGTTTGATCATTACGGACACCCCCCTCCTGGCTTACATGGCGCCGCTGGCTTATACTAGTGTAGTTCTGTGGCAAGTATGTCCATGCACAGCAAGCCATCTCCTTCTGAAGCCCAATCCACGGGTTAAGTTAGGCCGAGGAAACAAAGTGTAGTAGAGCGCACAGTATGGGACCACCACACGTGGGGAAAGTGGACATGGTGTTTGTTTTATTGTGAGTTGGGAATTTCTTTTTTTTTTTTTGGGGGGGGGGGGGGGGGGGGTTTTATTTTGTTTGTTTTTTTTTTTTTGTTGGATGGGGTTTTATAAGATGGCGCCTTGCATAATTTCAAAAAAAAAAGAGAGACAAGCTTTGGTGAAAAAATA
>MU858815.1:156094-234677 GCA_033297175.1 Cladorrhinum sp. PSN332 | reverse complement strand
TTGCTTCCTCACCTACTATCACACCCGTTTCCCCTGACCCCAACCCACCACACCCAACACCCCCCCCCCCACCCCCCGCCCCCCCCCCGCCCCCCCCCCCCGCCCCCCCCCCCCCCCCCCCCCCCCCCCCCAAGGATATTCCTTGTTTGTTTTTTGGGGTTTTTTTTTGTTTGTTTTTTTGGGGGGTAGGGGGGTTAGGGGGTAAGGTCTATCTTATATCCACTGGGGAGCTGGGTAGCTGGGGGAGCTGTCGAGATCCAAAAGTTATAATTAAACATTTCCCGTATACCTACCTACTCGATCTGTATGTGTGCATGTGTGTGTATGTGTGTGTACGTGTGTGTGTGTGGGTGTGTCTCTAAATTATTCCCGAGGAGAGAAAGAGATAGATAGATAGATGGACTTTTCTTCTTCAGACGACTCGGATTTTGTGTTGTTGTTGTTGTTGTTGTTGTTTTTTCAGAGCCCACTCCCTCTCCCTGCTTGCGGGTTCTTTTTGTGAGTTTTTTTTTTTTTGGTATTATTTCTTGGTGAGTAGCGTAGTGTAGTGTGTAGTGTAAAAGATCAGGCAGGTCGACCCACCGCGTGTCCACCGGCGCGCGTTGCGTGCGTGATGGCGCCCAGATCGGAACTGGGGCTGGCGCGGCCGTTGTGGATAAGAACGGGGGAGAAAGGGGGGATGAATTTAAATGAGTTGGTTTGGAAAGGAAGGGGCCGAGTGGGTTTGCTCGGGATGTCGTGACGTTTTTGTGGGAGAGAGAGAGAGAGAGATAGATAGGGATTGTGAGTATTTCGTCTAACCGAGGTATGTGTGTGAGAAAGCTGAGTTGAGCGAAGAATGGCTTGTGAAGATGATGGGAGCGTGGGGCCTTTTGTTTACTTGGATGGGGGGTGGATAAGGAAAAGGGGGGATTTGTTACTGGTTGGTGATTACCAAATGTCTTGTCATCAAAGTCAAATCCGACAGATTGGGAACGGAATGGGGGAGGGTGTTTAAGCCTTTAGAGTGGTATTATATGTGAGAGTGCTATAGTAAACAATATGACAAGATTTAAGAAGAAGAAGAAGAAGAAGAAGAAGAAGAAAAAAAGGTGTGTTTTACTGGGCTTGGTTTCCCATGAACTTGGGAATATCAAGGGGGGCGATCAGAACCATGATGAAGTCGGGCTGTAAACACTCAATAGTAAATGCGTAATCAACTCGAACAATCTTGCCAAAGTGAAGTGGCTCATCGCCAGTCACCGTCACCTCGGTCGTCACCTCAGTCGTCACCACCATCACACATTCATATCACAAACCTGACACACACACACACTCTCTCTCTTACTCGCCACCACGGTTCCCTCATCCATCACATCGCCATTCCCAAAGTCATCACTCTACCTACACAATAATACTGTGTCTAGACTCCTCCCGACCGAACCAAAAACCACAAGCACATGCAGAAAAAGAAAAAAAAAGAAAAGAAATACTCCACAACCACAGTCACATTATCCAACGGCGTTACACTCACTAGATACATACTGCAACATGGTGCATTATGCAAGGGTTTTCGTCCTCCCTCCCCCGCCCCTCGGCAGTGATGCATATATACATACATATATATATATGAAACACACTGTAGGACCTCTCGCGTCTAGATCTCATCACATCACGCATACACACACAATTGAGTCAAGTCACGCTCATGGACGACTCTCTCCTCTCCTCTCCCCTCTCCTCTCCCCTCGCGTATAAAAGCTGAGGTGGTAATGGATGTTGCGTCGGGTATCGAAGCGAGGTTGCATTATCGTGGGTTTGTGGGGGGGGGTTATAAGATGCGTGTTATAGGGTCAGGGGAGTGGGCGGTTTTGGATTACACTACAATGGGGGATGGGAGGAAAAGGAAAAGGGAATTGGGGATATGGAACCATGATGGGGAACAGTTTTCCACGTAGTTGTTTTTAGGGGAGGATGCCAGGAAAAAAAAAAAATGGAAGAAAAAAAAGATTCCGAGGTTGAAAATGCATTTGGGGAGGGGGTTTTGAGATGGTGATGGCGGTGGTGCGGTAGTGTGTATATAGATTCTGCTCGGGATTTGGCCAAAAAGGGGGGAGCGAAGTTTGGGCAGGTGACGAGACTCGGGAGAGTGACCCGAACGGTCGGAAAAAAAATGCGCGTGCTGGGTAATTAGTTTACAAACGAAACGAAACTACAATATAATAATTTATTCAATCCTGGGTATAACAAACTGCAAATAATAATAATAATAATAACAATAATGACATTCCCCAAAAGAGGAGGCTGTGATCCCGGCTTCCTCGGACTCGGGTCGAATATTATTTCGTGGGGGGTTGTGAGTTGAGAAAATGATGACCGGTATGTGAGCAGCGTGTGGCGTGCTTCTTTCATGGGCGATGGTTCCGGGAATAGGACCCAACGGCATTCTTACAACTGGATTGAGAAGAGAAATGTGTGATGGGCTGATGTCGTCTCGGGTGCTAACTTGGCATTTTGTGCATTTTGGGACGCCTTTGAGTAGAATATCTTTTGGGAGTTTCCGAGAGGCACAGCAGTCCGGGGGGGCTGTCGAGAGGACCATGGGTTTTGGCTCACCGTAAAAGCTCCCTCGGAGATACAGAGGAGGGAAGCTCTCCAACAAAACTGGCGGTGAGGTGACGTAGGGGGACATATTGCCAAAGTCTCAGTGAATTATCCATGTTTGTTTACCTTGCCCCTTTCTCGGTTGCTATTGTGAATACCAGGTGATGCTCGACATTTCTGGACTGAAGATTCCTGTGGACGAATACAAGAGATCTTATTATACTGTCGTAGAGTTTTTCGTAAAATAATACATCGTCTATCTGTCTGTCTGCTGTTTGGTTATGTATCGTTGTGTTTGAGTGGTGTCTTGCGGACACGGGTCGGCTCGGTTGACTTCTCTAGGGGGACTGGCGCGCTTTGGAATGGAGGAAGCGATAGTAATAGCCGTGGTTTGATCATTGACATTGGCATTGCCGTTCCCAGATTCGGCGCCCGTGATGGGTTCTGTCTCTCTGAAGGATATGAAAGGGGTGCCGGTAGTGGTGGTGAGAGTTTTTGGAGATTTTTGTGTGTTGTGTTTTACATGATCAGAGAAAAAAAGGTGAAGCTGCCTGCCTCTTGAGAGACTCAGTGATGATGATCATATCAAGTTTTTTTCTTCCTGTTGTAAATACCATGCTCGTGATAGTATTGACACATGAGCCACCACCACCACCACCCACTTCAAGCATCTCATCATGATAATGCTTATTTAGAAATTCCAGGTTGTTGCCTGATCAGATTACGGGAAGGTTTGTTCAGTCATCTTTGAGCAAGGTGATCTGATGCTTTTCGGGGAAAAGGAAGGCATGCCTACCTACCTTACTCACCTTGCAACCTCATTCCTTCTCTCTCGCAACTATTTCGACGGGACCGAGATGCAAGATGGAAGGCACAACAACAAAACACCCGGCAAGTATCTGCTCCCGTCCAGTCCCAGTCCTAGTCCTCTCCCTTTCCCTCTCCTCTCCTCTCCTCTTCTCTCCTCTCCTCTCCTCTCCTCTCCTCTTCTCTTCTCTTCCGTCGATCCCAAAGTATCAGATTTTGCAACTGCATCAGCATTAGCATCAACAACAACAAGATTCTTCTCTCTTTTTTTTTTTGGGGCAAACGCATCATCATCATCATCATCATCATCGCATCGAGTTTTTGTAACACATCAGTCATCTAGATTCCACAATCATCATGGCAGCTCCACCACCTCCTCCTCCACCACCACCACCTCCTTCTCCACCACCTCCACCACCTCCGGCGTTGCCCAAGATAATAAAACCGAGCCCGCCAAAGACCTTTGATTCCAACCCGTCACCGCCCGAGTCAGAAGTTGAGAAGTCACCCAAACCGGACGCAGACACTGTGGCATCGCCTAGTCCAAACAGCAAGGTCTCTCTGCCGCCCCCCTCAGGGTCCCGCCCGCTGAACCCCCAGCTGGACGTCCGCGCTGAAATGGAGAAGATGAAAATACTGGAGAAAAAAACGCTCTTCACTCATACCCATCATGAATTCTGTCATCGCGACATGCCCCAACAACGAACAATGCAGGTGGGTGGTAAAGATTGGTATGTTGACAAGCTTGGTCTTGACGGCAAGTCGGGCGTGCTCACCAAGCTGTTTGCCGACCACGAGGCCTTCAAAGCCTGGACACTCCTCAAGTACCAAATCAACAGGGAAAACAATGTCATCTTTCGCTGCTGCGAGCCCGGCAGACTGGAAGATTTCAACCGCATGTGGAATACGATAATCCCTCGAGAGGCGAACCACTACTACAGTGCCAGGAGAAATGACTTCACGTTGCAGTTGGACGTCTGCAGCGACGAGAGCAAAGGTGTGTCGGCGCCAAGACTTTGTTCTTGCTCAGACGGTGGGCTAACTTACTCTTGACGTTCAGCTTTGGAAGAGATGGATCAATATATGGATCTCCTACGCATTTCGCCTGATGATTCTGCCAGGGCAATCCCTCGCAGTTTCGACCTCAACATTTTTTTCAATGGTCCGATCGTCGACTACATGGAACTTCGGGGGCTGACGAAGCCTCTGAGAGACGCCATTGACCGCGGCACCGTGGTTCGAATCGGCTTCAGACCATTTGCCGTTTGGGACAAGCCGGATACCATCTATGCAAACATGGACACGGAAAGCGTCCAGCGCTGCATGATGGATGCGATTATTCAGTATGGACTCAGGGGGCACGTACTTGTCTACTGAGCAGGCGTCGGGATTGGACTGTACAGCGTAAAAGGGTAGTGTAGCATAAAGCGAATATATTGTGGTTCTGTAAGCAAGTTAGCGATGCATACCGACAAGACGTGACACAAGAAAACAGGCTTGACTTATCCTCACAAACATGAGGGGTTGCCCTCCCTAACCATTTCTGGAGAGAGGGCAACCAAGGGCCACCCTATCCAAACGGGCCCGCCCTTTTTCCAATGGTGATACAGAGCCATTTGTTTCCACAGGAGAGCTAGAGAATCGAAACAAGAAAGGAAAAAAGAGAAGACAAGAAGACGCAGCAAGCCAGACAAGCACGAAGCTTTGACACCAACTCGAGATGGGTCCCAGCCACTGGTTTCCGTCTCCCCCTTTCCCGCGCGTCCCATCATCTTCGACACCCTTTGGATTTGAAGCCATGGTTTTGATCCCCCAGAAACCCACACACACAACCCCTCGGCAAGTATACCAAAATCTTCGGCAGCCACCAAATCCGTTAGTCAAAGTCCCAACCGTCATCAATGAAGAGAAGCCCGCCCCTCCGAGATGTATTCTTTCCGTTTGTGGTGCACTGCCAACTGAGACTAGTTTTTGTTTGTATTCGCTTCCCCCCTCTCCCACCGGTATTTTAAGCCGAATTTTTAATCAAAATTAAAAAAAAACGACGACCAAGGAAGGAGGGTGGGGGCAAATTTTTTGAGTTTTTAAACGCCTGCGGACAAAAGAAACATCTGTAAAAAACCGCTTGCTTATCATCTCCTGAGCTTCTCCGAGAGGAGGAGGAGGAGGAGGAAAAAAGGGTAAATATTTCGGCCGTCTCTTTGCGTTATCAGTTATCCGTGGGAAGGACACAGACAGGCAAGGTAGAGTTAATGCGCCTGGTCTGGATCACATGAAAACCCAAATTTTCATGACTACAGTCGAGCTGAATGTTTTGCTGCGACGTAGGTCTTGGGGGGTCGGCGGCCTTCCCGTGCGAGTTGGAGTGAAAAGAAGGTCGGGTAAAGATTAGAGTGTAATAAGTCAGGCTGAGATGAAGATATCATTTTGAAACAAAACAAAAACACAGGGTACGACCCATTTCCGTTTGGAGTCCTACAGCCCTCGCTCATCTACCCTCAGAGAGACCCCAGAGAGACTCGGAGGGAAAGATGATTATGACGAGGTGAGCTGCGGACGGATTTTGGAAGTGAAATGTGTGAAGTGTGTGTGTGTGTGTGTGTGTATGCAGAATGATCGTTTGTAGCCGAATTGACTTGCACTCTTCCCCTTCCTGTTTTCGACTCCCGTGTCATCCTTTCTCCGAAGAGAAGAAAATGACGAAAAAGGGAAAAGCCGACACCATATGCGACCAAGACAATCCAATTGACGATGACCAGAAATCGTGTGTAATCCAGAGTTCAATCCTGACGAGCTAAAACCCCCAGGGGCGCAATCATAGGATGAACGTTGCCCAAACCCGGTTTCAAGGGGAATGTCTGGATAAAGAGTAGCATTTCCAGTTGTCTTGAAACCGCAGAAAACCCTTCAGCTCCGTACAAATCGCCTTGGCCTCTTGTGATCGAGAAGAAGAAGACGAAGAAGAACCACTTTTCAGCGGCCGTATATCTTGTTTTTCTGTCCCCCTTTCGGCAAGAGAAGACAAATGTGGAGCGTAGCAGGTTGGGTAAGAAATTGGATGCTTTGAGCGCAAGACTTTATTTTCTTCTCAGAAAAAAAAAAAAAAACACCGAATGAGACATTAGGGTTAAGTTCCGAAAATCGATTCGTTGAGACCCAGGACTTGTTGCCAACAGTAATCCCATGCGCGGCGTAGCTTGGAGTAGATTCCTGATGCAGGTTCGAAGCTTGCGACGTACTGTGGTTCAGTTTCGTTTCTGGGAACGGTCGCGATGACATTCCTTTCGGAAAATCGAAATCGGAGAACTGTGGGGGAGGCGACGTGCAATAGTCTTGAGAGAGAGGTGAAAGAATACTGGGGAAGGGTGGTGGCGGATATCATCTCGAGTGGGATCTTTAATAGGATTTGGTCGGGCGTCGGATTGAGGCGATTGTCATTTTTCGGACGATGTCGAGGGTAATTTGTGTGTGTGTGTGTGTGTGTGTGTGTGTGTGTGTGTGTGTGTGTGTGTCGGGAGTTGGGTTGTTGGAGGAGGGGAAATCGAGTTTCCAGCAGAAGACGCGCTGGAAGCTGGAAGTTGGAGGGACCGCGTCGCGTGTGCATGGGCCTGATGCCCCCCGCTTTTAATTCACTTTGGAGCTTGGAAGCTTCGCGAAGTCACGCGGTCTCCTGCTTTAACACTGCGTTCCGTCAGCAGCTTTCCTGAAGCCATTTTTTGAGTTCAAACAGGAATATCAATCTTTTTCATCTCATCAAAACTATAAACCTTTTTGCACATTTTACTGTGTTTAAATATTTGAGATGCGATTTCATCAATTTTGACATCACTGCCAAGCCGAGGTTGATCCAGATTTGTAATTCATCAACGACATCATTTTTCAGCAAAGATGAATCAGTCAGCCCAAAATAACAACGCCCGCCAGAAGCTGATACATACCATCACCGAGCTTGGCACCAAGGCGTTCAATCCCGAGGCCACTGAGGAGTCGCGAGCTGAGGGCAAACGGGAATTTGATGAGTTTATTCAGAGGCAAGCCAGATGCAATGAGAAGATTAGATAGATTATTCTGGTCTGACATTCTTTTCAGAACAAAGACCTTGAACGTTTTAGGCGCACTGAGCATCCTCACGAGGCCTGGCCACCTCCCAGCATGGCTCCGCCCCAAGTTCCTTGAGATTCTGTCTCTAATCCCCCTACGAGAAAATGCTGTTAGACCAACCATGGAATTTGTTTTTGCCCTCCATCCTTCGAGCACCATGAAAACGTCAGAGGCTGCCGTTCCGCAGAAGAGAGGCGCAAATATTACCCATGAGGCACTTCAGATGGCAACGAATTTGCTGGCTGCTTCTCCGGCCTCGGTGACACCTGAGAAATGGTATTCGGGAGTCGGCCCGCAGCTTTTGGCTTTGCTTGATGGAGATGAAGGGCCAGAGTTGGTCAGAGCTGCTTCGTACATTATTGGCTTTGGTATCCTGGGCCGGAAGGTATCAGGAGCCCCCGGCACTGCGGGTTGGAAATACCTTGCAGAGCCACTTCTTCATGGCATCAAACCACCGCAAAACTCGTCATCAGCAACCACAGAGGACGGAATTGTCGATCTGAGCAAACCAAGAGTCGTTGTCAAGCACGATGAATTGGCCACCAGCCTTCGCCGATTGCATGCGCTTACTGTCTCTCATCCCAATCCAGGACTTTGCAAGCGTCTTCTTTCCCCTCTGCTGTTGCCATTTTGGGCTCTCGGTACTTGGAAAGATGCCAAACCAACACTCACAAAGTCAATATGCACGCCTGCTCTCGAGTTGCTCAATATCTACATGAAGCTTGCGCCATCCCCCGATCTTATTCTGTTTCTCGTTAGGGGTTTAGGGTACAATGGCGGGTTTGATCAAAAGAACCCCGAATGGATCTATCAGCAGACGGCAGATGAGGGAATCAGCATCGTGGACACAAAACAACGATTGGGGAATCAGAACCAGCAACCAGCCGTCTCCCAAATTCCGTTGGAGGATGTCGACACAAAAAGCACAAAACTATTAGACCTCATCGCTTCCAACTCTTCCGACGCCGATATCTCCGTTGCGTTCCTCGAGCTGTTGAAGAGATGGCTCAGGTCAGCTCGGAAAATCAAAGGATCTGCCGACATCATCATCAAGCAGGAGGAGAAGGAGCACGACAACCAACAAGATCCATTCACGCAAATGACCGAACTGAAAGTGCTCCAAGCAATGATGGAGAAATTCCCAGAGAAATTTGCTACTCAACCAAAAGCAATCCTCGCTCTGGCCGGCGAGATTTTGTCCTCCGCCTCGGTCGACTCTGACGAAGATGACGAAATAATTTCCATAGCCCTCTCCCTCCTCAACATGATCGTCACCGTACCCGGCTTCCAGAAATCTCGAGTCAAGCCTGACGTCCTCTCCTCGATCGAATCATCCCTCGACCGCCTCTCCAAATCCGGTTCCTCCGATACCTCTAAAACAGCTAACAACCTCCGTCTCCTCCTCTTATACCGAGACGAACTAGACGACCCCTCTGACGTTCCAATCACCTCTGCCCCCACCGACAGGCAAGTAGAAGACCGCAAAACATACAACTTGGCGATATCCTACGTCTCCAATTCATCTCATCCGCCTCCCGTCCGCGTCGAAGGGCTCAGTCTTGTCGGTTCGCTGATCACATCAAACTCACCCATCCTCGACATACCCGGCATTTTAGCTTTACTATCCTCCCTCATTTCTGACTCTGAAGAATACGTATTCCTCAAAGCAATCTCAACCTACACCCTTTTGGCCACTTCCCACCCGAAAGCAGTAGCCACCGAGCTGCTAGACCACTTCGTCGACCCTAAAGAACGCAAATCCGTCGATGAGCGTCTCCGTTTCGCGGAAGCATTGAGTCAAGTTGTCGAGAGGCTAGGCGAGACCTTCACAGGGCCAGCAGCTAAACAAGTAGGCGAGGGATTATTACAAATAGCCGGCCGCCGTGCATACCGCCCAAAAACAAAAGAAAAGCAGGAAAGAGAGGCAAAGATTCAGCTCCGGAACAATAAGGAGGCTGATGAGGCTTGGGGAGGGAAAGTGCCGGATTTTAGTGACGAGATGACTCCCGAGGAGAAGGAGAGGAACGAGATTCTAGAAAAGATTGTGGAGGGGTGGGAATCTAAACGCGGGGAGGAAGATGTCAGAGTTAGGACCTCGGCTTTGGCGGTGTTGAGGAAGGGGCTGGAAACAAACATGCTCGGGCTGGGCGTTGAGGTTGTGAACAGAGCCGTGGAAGTTTGTTTGGGTGTTTTGCAGATTGAAAGGGAGTTGGAAAAGGGAATTTTGAGGAGGGCCGCGGTTTTGTTGGTGCTTGGGTTCGTTGAGGGGTTGAAGGGGAAGGGTGTTGGAGAGGAGGGCAAGATGGGTTTCGGGAGAAAGGCGAGGGGGGATTTGTTGGGGGTCTTGAAGTATGTGAGTGCGACAGATGAGGATGGGTTAGTCAAGAGGCACGCGGGTGATGTGGTTGAGAGTTTGGAGAACTGGGAGGTTGGACGGTTGGTCACTCCGTTGGAAGAGCAAGTCTTTGGCGGATTGAGGTTGGGTGGTGGGCTGAGGGGACTTGCTGTGAATCCGGAGAGGAGAGTCATTGAAGAGATTGAGGAGGCGGAGGAAGAAGGGAAGAAGGTGAGGCCGAGAATTGAGGAGGTTGAATAAAGGAAATGGGCTTGGACGGTTGGATCTGGTTGAGAGATGTGAGTAGATGAAAAAAATGGATTGCATTTTTCTGCTGATGAGTTGTAGTGCGAATCCTGGTTGTCTCATGAGTGGTGTTGCGTTGTTTGCGATGTCGACGTTTGTTTTAACTTGAGTCTTACCCTGACTCTTTCTGGAGCCTGGCAAAGAGGGATCACTTCATGGACAATCCCGGCCACGGTCCCGTCCCAAGCAAGACCAAATCTACCAAAGTCCAGCAGGTCTAAGGCGATATGTTCCTGCGGATGATGCAAATGATAGAAAATTATAAGCCTTATATTTCAGACCTGGCAGGGTTTGTCAGCGATGTGGAGGGGCGAAAGAGTAGCCCAAAAGGGCCATGTTTCGAGCGGTTAAGATACCAAGGCTCGTGCTCGAGTACGAGCGTGATGAAAGCTTTCTTGATGCAAGAAGATCGTCGTCTGTGGCTAGGTATTTATGTTGAATTTTCAAGAGTCAACAAACGACAGTGCAAACCTGCGGGGTTTTTTCCTTCTTCTTTAATATCGTAGTAACGGATTTTATATTCCCTCTAACCTATTCGCTAATTCCATCTTTTCTTCACCTTTATCTCACAATAAGTTCGCAGCTTCCTCAATATTTCTCACTCGCGCGCACGTGAACTCGAACTTCATTGTGCTCAGCCTTCTCTCTCGGCGGCGTCAGGTCCAGGTCACCAACCCGATCTCCAATTATTTTCTTCCACCTACGACGACACTCGGCATGCACAGTCCCGTTGCTCAGAATCATTTCCGTCCACAAGCAGATGGTGAGGCCAAGATGAGAACTAAACCAACTATTAATTCCAAGCCTAAAAAAAAAAGCTCAAATTTACTCTTCCTCCTCCTCCTCCTTCTCCTATCTGTGACTTTACTAACTCCCTCACCAATATTAAACTTGACTTCAAAAATAGCCTTTCTTTTTTTCTTAATATTGCTTATGTCGAGTTTTTTTTTTAAAAAATAAAAATACAACAACAGAAGCATGACAGTAAACAACAGTGACAACGTTTCAACGTTCAACATTCAACATTCAACATTCAACAACCTCAAACCACGAAAAAAGATGACACACACACACACATATATATATATATAAACACCTCTTCACATTCCCACCTCCCCGGACCCCATTTACCCCTTTAAACCACTCCAGAACCCCCATTAATTCATTTTAAAGCCATACCCCAACCCCCAAACACACCCAACACCCAACACCCAACCCCCTATTTTCCCTCTCCTCTCAGGTTTCTTCTTCATATCAAAAATTTACTTTGCTCGCTCGCTTCAATATGCTTCCAAAAAAAAAAAAGAAAAAAAAAAGTAATATCTTCGGATGTAATGTGATGTAATGTGATTGTATGTATGTGCATAAAACACTTGATACGTATTTTTTTCTTCTTTCTTCTTCTCTCTTCCTTTCCCGAGTATTATTTAGGTAGATGGATAGATGGATAGATAGATAGGCAAGGCAGGTGGGATAAAATCGTCGCCCGTCGTGAGAATGAAAGCCGAGAACCATTTTATTGGTAACCCCAGTAAGATCATCATATAATAATGAGCTGTCAAACAAAGTCAGCAAAACAAATTTTCTCTCTCTCTCAGCTCATCTCAAACTCACCTCAATCAACTTCTCCGTCAACCCAAAACAAGTCCTATCCTGCCCGCCCCCCATAACACCCATCACACCCCTTCCCCCGCCACCATTATCTGCTTGCTCCCCACCACCACCACCACCATTAAAACTCCTCCACAGCCCTTCAAACCCCATATCCTCCATCAACCTCCTACTCCCCACCCCACCATCCTCCAACCCCTGCGCAAACTTCTGCTCAGAGTGCAAGGTCTGCAATAACCCGTGCGCGCTCACGAGCGTGGCCGAGCTCTGACAGTGCAAGAGGACGTCATCCAGAATCCCGACGATCGGTCCGGCAAGACACCCCACGACCGTCGGCCTCGCCTTCGCCACCGTGCCTAGCCACTGCAGGCTCCTGTTCTGCACCTGATCCTCCAGGTACTGGAAATCAACCAGCTCGATGGCCGTGTTGAGCAGCAAGTCTTTATCCTTGAGCAGGGCCAGATCTTGTGCGTTCCTCAGGCTTGCCAAGTCAGCCAAACCGGCCGGGTTGATTCCCGCAGTCCAGAGGTGATCCCTCAACTCATCAAGGCTTGCTGTACGCGCAAGGATGAGAGACATGTACGGAGAAGCAGCCAAATCGTGAACATCTCTTCCTCCTCCTCCTCCTCCTCCTCCTCCCGCTGCTGCTGCTACCCCATTCAAATCAGATTTGCTTGAACCGGTGCTTGCCCTATCCGCTGCAGCAGCAGCAGCAGCAGCCGCAGGAACCTGAGTTTGCCCCCCACCGGTCCCAGTAGTCATCTCCAGAAAAGTCGAAAGAACCCTCAGAGCGGTAGCCTTCGTTACGGTATCAGTCAGACCCCTGACCAAACAGGCGCAAGCAGCGTAGTGGAAGTTTTCCAGAGTGAAATGTATCCCGTACGCCTCGTCGAGCGGCAGCGCGGCCTCCTCCAGCTGTTGCCTGCCCGCCAGCAAGAAAGGAACCATCTTGTCTCCTCTCATGCTATCCCCCGTCGTGCCGATATTCGTGAGCACAGACTCGAGGAACATGGCCGTGCAGTTGAACAAGTTCGGCGGCACCAGTCTCAACAACGACATGGCCAACCAAAACAATTGCAAACCGTACCGCGAAGCGGACGGCAGCTTGGCCATCATCTTGGACAGGCTGGTAACAATGGCAACCAGCATGTCCGAACTGCTCGTCGAGCTCTCGTCGCTGCCAAACCTCCCCACGCTGTTCCTAAGCGCGACGAGCACCTGGTACAAAAGATCGTCGTCGACCTCCTCCCTCGCCAGACACCCCATAACCGTAAACGCCCTCGGCTGAATCGCAGGATTATTCTGAAACGCCGTGCTAGCCACGAGGCTCATCCACCTCGACCTCCAAGCGTTAGCCACGTCCACCGAGGGGGCAGCAACCGAGCAAGTCTCAAACAGAATCGTCGCCAGATTCTCCGTGGCAGCAAGCGTCATAGGCCCGCCGCTCTCCTGATTATTGCTCGTCGAAACCATCGAAACCCCATCCGCCGCTCTCGACCCTGCCCCAGTAAAACCACCGCCACCACCACCTCCACCTTGTCCTCCTCCGGTATGATTAACAAAAATATCACTCTTCGGATCGCTCAACACCTCCAAAGTCCCCCTCAACTTAACCAACCGCCCTTCGTCCAGCTGAAACCAAGTGCAGGCCGAATGGATGCTGTTAATCAACAACCGGTGCACAATCACCCTGACCTCCCCCAGCCCCGTATTCGCCAACATGGTCACGATGTGGAAGATCTCGGGCAGGTACAGCTGCGCCTGAACCCCGCTGTCAAACGAAAGCGCCAGGCAGAACTGCAACAGGACGCAAATCTCGTTCCACACCGCATTATCGGGCAGATACCTCGTCGGCCTCAAGCTGCTCCGGTTCAGCGCTTTTCTGAGTCTGGAAATAATCCTCCCCCGCAGGGTGACGGTCCCGATCGCGCTCGCAATCGACGTCAGCGTCTCGGTCTGATCGTCCAAAAACCCAATGCTCAGCGCGGTTTTGATAACCTCCTCGAGGAAAATCTCGAGCAGCACCTCGTCCTGATGTATGACCGGCCACACACTCTGCTCCAGCGTGAACGTCAACGTCGGATCCGAAAGCGTCACGTCGATCAGCTTCCTAAACAGCGCCGCGATCTTCTCCTTGCCCTTATCGCTCTCCTGCTCGCTAGCCAGCAGACTCGTCCTGAGTCCGGGGATCCACGGAGCCATGTAAGCCAAACTCAACGGCTTCTGCTCGTCCGAAAACGAATCCCACCCGACGAAAAACTCATTCAGGAAATCCGAAGTTAGCTGCGGCTCCGCCTGCGCAAGCTTCTTGCTGATGCCGACGATGAAGCTCGACGGCTCCAGCGGCACGCTGATGTCTTTGGCGCTCATCAGTCTCGACGCGGCTTCCGAAAACTTGAAGGCCTTGCAGAGCGCTCCAAGCAAATTATACGAGCTCAACCTCAAAACCGGATCCGAGCTCGCCAGATTCGTCAGCGCCAGGTTCAACAACGTGCCCGGGACATCCTGCGGCCTAATCAACCGCTCAAAACTCTTCATCGCCCTCGTATCTTTCCCGTATTTCGCCTTTGCCGCCCTGATAGCCTGGAGCACGTCCGCCTTTTTCGGAGAGGTAAAATACATGACAATCTTGCCATTGTCAGCTCTGAGCCCAAAAGCAGAATCATCCTCCGTCTGAATCGACGTCGGCGCCTCGTCAACATCTCCAAGCCGGAAAATATCATTGACGGTCGTGCTAAGCCTAAAACCGGGGACCTCCTGCTTCTTCGTAGTCGTAACCTGCACAAACTGACTTCCAACCTTGATGACGACGTCAATCTTGCCCTTTGACTTGGACAACCGCGTAATAGGCTGAAAAACATATCTAGTGTCCGTCACCACGCTGATCGTCTCCTTGGGAAGGTGCAGCTGACTGAGGTGGAAATGCGCCTGAAGGTCCTGCAAGCTTCCGATGAGATGATACTCCACGTTGGCCGGACTGAACACGCTGCTCTCGTTCTTGGCCGATATCCTAAGCACGCGCCGGAAGCACTTCTTACATGCGCTGTTCATGTTGTAGATGTAGACCCTCGAAAGCTGCTTGGACAGTTCGGTCGGCGTGAGCTGTTCGAGTTTCTGGAATAGCTCGTCCCGGGGTTCCGTCTGCCCGTTATAGCACGTCGCGTCGATGAGCAGACCGAAAGGTCGATGCCAAAGCCGAGAGGCAATCTTGAGGTAGCAGTATATGAGCGTGTCGTAGTCAATCGACTCGGCATCGATATTCCTAAGAATAATGCAAATAATCGAAAGCCCATCCTTGCTCTCGCCACCGTCATACACCGCCCTTGCCGTCAAGAACGACTCGGTGCTCCTGAACGCATTCCGAAGCATGAAATCCTGGAACCTCGAATAAGAAGGCGGATTATTTGCCGAGATCTGAGGCCGGTTCCAAGTGACAGCAAGCGGAGGCGGACCCAGATTCATAATCAGATTCCTCAACGGCTCAAGCACGGGCGTCTTGATCCTCGTCGACTCCGATGGCGACCGCACGAAATCCCTTCTCTCCTGCGAAACCAATCTCTGCCGAACGTGATCCCAATGCTCGTAAAGAAATCTGTGCAGCGCCACGCACGACCCAAAATCAAACGACTCTCCGCTCGGCGTCGTATCCAGATCCGTCGGGGAAACCGAAATCTCCCGCAGAAAAGTCGTAACCCGATAAATATTGTTGGTCAAGAAGTCGATCAACGGGAACATGTACGGCTCCTTGGCGCCAAACAGCACATTATTCGCCAAATTCTGAACGACTTTTGCGATCAACAGCAGCCCTCTCCGCATCTCCTTGGACGGCGGCGTCGAAACCAGACCCTCAACCTCCGGCGCGACAATAGCCGGACAGAAGAACCTGAGGAAAATGAAAGCCCCAACGGCAGTATACTTGGCATCCGGAAACCTGCTGACAACCGCAGACGAAATAATGCTGCAAATCTTTCTGAAACTCGACGGGATGCTCGCGGAGCTCGCGCAAATGTTGTCGATAAAAACTTTGGCAACAATCTGCAGGTGCTCGGCATTGGTCTGCAGCTCGTCCGTCGAGGCGACCCTCGCCGGGTCAAGCTCCAAATTAAGGTCCTTTGACGTGAGCATCAGCCGCTCCACCACGTTCTGCAGCGTCGCCTTCAGATATCCGATCCCCTTCCACTTCGCGTAAATGGACAACATCTTGGTGGCCACACAGGACCTGCGGAGGAGCTCGGATTCGTTCTCCGTGTCTTCCACTTCCTGCTTGATCAGCGCCTCAAGCAGGACGAAGCTCAACCCTCTCGCCTCAAAGATATTGAGCAGAGAAATAGTCAGCTCGTCAACCTCGTGACTGGGACAGACGGAGCTCATAGCCCTGGCCAGACTGGTATCGGTCGTAAGAAGCTCAATGAGCTCATCGTACTTCTCGTTGACAGCCGCATCGCTCAGGTTGTTAAACTCGGTCCCCTGAACCAAGATGTTGTAAAGCACCCTGACGAACGCGGTCCGTATCTCGACGTTCTCATGGTACCCAATACTCAGCGAGTGCTTCAGCCCGACATCGATATTCGCGCTCAGCAAATTCGACAAGATGGTAATCGACAGATCCGCGGTGGTCGCTTCGTTGGCGACGCCAGCAAAGTGATGGCCGTGGTGCGTACTACCCAGCTCCGACCCATTCGTGTCCATGTTCAGCAGCGACAAAAACCGATTAAAGTACTGATGAAACATTTGCGACTTGAGCTCGCTGGTCCCCGCGTCCGTCTGTCCGTCGCCAGGCTGAAGCGGGAGTCGGAAGGTAAGTTCAGCCAGGGAGCGAAGACAAGCCTTATCCAGATCCCTCTGAACCCTCAGCATCTCATTTTCCCGGCTGCTGCTATAAGGCGCATTATCAGCCCTCGGGGACCTCGGCCGGGCAATCCAGCTAAAAATGTACTCCAGCAGCTGATTGCGGTTACGAACGTCGTCACGCAAGTTAAGATGTTCCTTCCGTTTCGTAACAGCTTCACACAGCTGGCAGATCTTGATCTTGACGCGCAGACTGGCCGGGGTATCCGAAACGCCATCCAGGAACTTGGCAAAGTTGAGGGTCAAAGCGCCGAGATGTAAGGAGGAAGCGGCGCCGAGATCCGAGGGAGTGTCGAGCCGCTCCACGAGCGCCTTGAGAAGGGAGGCAGACTGCTCCGCAAATACAATATCGTTGTCCTGTCCCTTGACGCTTGGCTCAAGAGCTCCGGTGAAGAGCACATCGAGTTCCGTTTCGAGCGCCTTGAACAGCGGCGCATAAAGTGATGGCGGGACCTCGGTCGACAAAACTTCTCTCATCGTCTCGCGGATCCTGACGTTGGCGCACGCCAGCAGTTGAATGCTCAACCTCAAGTACCGCGTCAAGAGAGGCTCCTCGTGGCTTCCAGAAGAGATCCTGTCGATCCATCTCAACCCGCTAATGGCAGGCTCCTCAATATTAACAGCCTGTTCGGCAGTGCAGATGCCTCCCAACGAAGCTAAAAACCCCGAATAATTCCTCCACTCGGCAACCAGTCTCTCCTGTCCGCCCTCGGCGGTAGTCGACGAAAGATCCTTTGACAAATGCAACCATCTGTCAAACACAATCTCCCAAGCATCGAGAATACCGGCGCTGGGGTACTGCATGCGACGCAAGAGAGCCCTTATTCTCTTTTGGAACGCCACAAGCCCAGTGAACCGGAAAGCCCTTGACGAAATCTCGCCAAACACCTCGCCGTTTCTCAAAAGCGTAAGGGAGGACTTGGCCGTTGCCGGGGCCGTGTCGATTTGTCGGCACTCGGCCAAGAAGGTACCGATGCACGACGTAACAATCTGGCAAATCTCAATATCCGCCGAGCACAGCGACACCAAAAACAGCGTCTCAACCTTTGTCGACGCCGCCGTTTGCTCGACATCCTCCGAAATCTCTCCCAACTCCGGAATCGAGGTCAAGAGATGCAGCCTCGACTCAAGGTACCCCTGAACAGACCTCAAGCCATCCGCCGTGCACGGCAGCCTCGCCCTGTCGCAAATCGATATCAAAATGAGAGACGACAACTGCCAAAAGCTTGTTTTAAACTTCTTTGAGCTGATTCCCTTGGAAGCTCGAAGATTCTTCAACACCGGCTCCTGAGCAAACAAGCGCTTAGCCACACAAGTAGCCAACCTGCGAATATTTTCATCCGCAGCGATAATGCAGGATATCAAAGCCTCGAGGTTCTCCTCATAAAAGCGATCGCGCGGGATCTTTTCCGTGGGAGGACCCTCAAAGAGAGTCATGGGCGAAGCGTCCAGGAAGTTGAGGATATTCGAAATCATCGTAACCATCAAAGAGCTCTCAAGAAGCTTGCGCTGAGTCGGCTGATCCTCGATGTATCCTTCATGCAGAAGCTCAGACATTGTCTACACAATACACGTTGACGTTAGCCCAACCAACCAACAACCCCTTTCCACCACAAAAAGGGGGTAAAAAAACAGAAGAAGAAAAACATACCTGCAACTCCCTCTGGATAAACGCACTAGCAGCAGTAAACAACCGCACAAAGCTCTCCCGATCCGCCAACCTTGCAAAATACGCACAGGCCTGAATAACCGCAATCTTGAAGCTATGGGGCGCGCTGGGCGTCAAACAAGTTACAGCCAGCGAATTCAGACACCCCTCAAAGTTCAAATGACAGAGCGACACAAAAGCCGCAGTCATGATGTCCTGCTCAAACGCTCCCCCTCCTTCGGGTCCACCCATCATCACCTGTCCCGAACCGGGAGGGAACCGTCTGAAAACCGCATCCCTAACCTCATCCTGCACGTCCATCGCATAGCTCAGCAGCGCAGAATCGCTATCCGCATCGAAATGTCTCGCAGCTCTCAGCAGCAAGACCAAGCAATAAGCAGCCTGCTCGTTCCGATTCCTCAACAACTTCCTGAACCCCTCCAAAATCTGCGCCTTCTTAACCATTCCTCCGGATTTCGCCTCCCTCATATTGCTAGCCACCTCAAAGACATCCGGCAGCAAAAAAAGAAGCGTCATCTGCATGGGGTACAACTGCGTCCTCCTCCTCGCATTATCGGCCACCGCAACCGTCTGCGTCATGTCAAACAACGTATCCGGCGCGTTCTCCCTCCTCTTCTGCATCGGCGAAGGCGAAGAGTTGTTATTATTATGCATGGCCACAAACTCGTCAGGGTATCGATCGATCCACCTCGTAATCAGCAAGGGCGTCACGACCGCAACCGTATTCTGAAAGCTCTTTCTGAAATGCAAGAACCCCGAGCAAAACTCCGCGATAACTTGGCTCAACTTGTACGAATCCGCCCAAAAGAACGAAACCAATCTCAGCATGATGAGCGCGGACCGCTCGTCCTCGACAGCGGCAGCGTTTGGCACCTGCGAGCTTCCCTGCGGCGGAGCACTAGACCGCGCGGCATACATGACGCTTCGAAAATGATCAAACGCTTTTTGCCAGCTCGAAACGGTGACGTACTCGACTATCATCTTGATGTGAGCTTCAATAGCCGGAGCGCGAATCTGGAGCAAGCGACTCGTCTCGGGGGGCTCGTTCGAGGGAGTAGAAAGCGGAGTTCGAACTGGTTCCTCGGGTGGGGGGATCGCTATGCGCCTCGCGGAGGAGTCGTCGAGGATGGTTTTCGCTGGTAAGAGGTATCCCTCCGGAATAGGCTCGAAAAGGACCTTTATGACTTCGAACAGGCGAGAGATGAGACCTTCTGGGACGGGGCCGGGAGGGCTAAAAGTTGCGCGTTCGGCGGGGGAGAGCGGCCCATTGTTGTTGGTATTATTATCGGAGGTAGAGGCAGAAGTAGAGGAGGATGCGGGTAGTAGGGGATATGTTGTTTTGTACCAATGGGCGCGGCAGCAGTCTGCGATGAGCTCGAGGATGTAGAGCTCCGAGAGGAGAACGTGTGGCGGGTGGGTTATGGCGTTTCCTCCTCCTCCTCCACCACCGCCGCCGCCGCCACCACCTCCGCCAGAGGCGGCGGCGCTTCCTTTGCTGTAGGGACGTGCTAGGTCCTCGAGAAGGGAGACGAGGGAGTCGACTACGCCTGTTATGGAGGTGGCGCTGATCTTGACGAGCGTGGAGCGCGTAATGGAGACGATTTCGTCTTGTGAGACATCCTGAGTCGACGTGCCGGTGCGATGGGGGAGCTTGAAGCGGTGTCAGTATGCATGTATTCCTTGAATACTCCCGAAAACAAACATACCCTCGTAGTGAGCCTCTCCACCAGGCAGCTCACCAGACCCGCATCGCCATTCATTGTGCGTCGATGGTGATAGTACTTGGCCTACGCCTTCTCATGGTTTGGGGAAGGGGGGACCAAAATGTTTCTTTGTTGTCCAATGTTTCGTCTTCTCTCTGTTTTTTTCTCAAACTTCCCCTTCTCTCCCTGCTCGCTTTTGGTAGAGCCTGTTGACAAACCCTCGAGACCAAATATGCGCAAAGTGTTGTTGGGCGACGTGTGTTGTGTTTTAACCTCTGTCGATGTCGGAGTCGGCAGTCGGTATGTAGCTACGTAGGTATGTGTGTAGCTAGGCAGTGAGTGCTGTTTGGCGACACAGCTCTGGCGGGTCTCCAATGGAGAGAGAGAGAGTCTTTGCTCGGTTCAAAGAGCCGATCCTGCGGCAAGCAAATAATATTAATTGGAGTGATCCAGTACCTTGGCTAAAAACGGCCTGGGGTGGGCTCGGCGGGGAAACAGCCCAGTCGGTGTGGTGTTCTTTTCTGTTCTGTTCTGTTGAAAAGATAGGTAGGTAGAGTTTCTAGGTTGTTGACCCCGTCGGTCAATGGTGTATTACGGGCACTGAATGCTGAATGGGGCCCCGTTGCGGCAAGCAGGGCGGGGGTCACACTTCAAACCGCCTTGGAGCCGGGACCCTTACCTCTCTTTACCCTGTCAACTCGAATCCCCGACATCTCACGCAAACAAACCTGGAACATCAATCAAATCTTATTTTGACCTGTTACATTTCACACTTCACATTTCGCATTTCGCATTTTTAGTATTATTATTATTATTATTATTATTTTATTAATTATATACCAACATCATCATCCTTCCATTCTTTCAATTCCTGTCCCAAACACGATGGATTCCATACCTTGATTCATTTTATTTTATTCGGCAGCCTGGCCACACTAAAATACCCGGCACGTACACTATAATCAATACTATCTAGTAGTCTCTCCTTCATTCGTTTCCAAATTGACAATTCTTGTCCAAAATAACGAATTTATAAAAAGAAAAAGAAAAGGAAAAGCAAAAAAAATGCCACTCAGACCCCATTTTCCAAGATGCAGATCTGCAAGAAACCTAACCCTCAACAACAAGGCGCGGGACGCGGCACACAGACATGATGACACCTTGGTGGCTTGGATGTAACCTCCCAGTGCCCCAGTCGCATCGTCCGCCCACTTTCACTCACTCACTTGACCCTTCAAAACCTGCAAAGTCAAGATCACAATGTGATATTTCGTGTCCATTGTTACATGCAGTTATTGTTTACTCCTATATTCCTACTCTTACAAGACTCCGATATACCCCCTTTGACCCCTCGTTGACAGGCCACTGAATACAACCCGAACAAGATAGTGTGCAGAACAATACGCATTTATAAATAAAATAAAATAAAAGCCCGACAGAAACAAATGTTCCCAATTCCTATAATACCCCAACAATATCCCTGTTTTCACCTATACCCCCGATTGTCCCTGTTATACCCATCCCCGTGTCTTCTATCATCGTATCGACGGTCCTGACCACCACGGTCCTGTTGGCCACCCTGATACCCCTGCTGATGACCTCCTTGTTGATAGTAGCTACCAGCGGGCTGAAGAGGCGACGGATAATCCTGAGGATGTCGGTTATCCGGAGCAGGAGGGAAACGATTGTAGCCTCCACCACTACCACCACCTTGGTTATACCCTTGGCCATACCCTTGTTGACCATACCCAGGAGGCGGAGGAGGAGGACCGCCGGCGCCAAATCCAGGATAACCAGGCGGCGGCGGAGGTTGCCAGCCAGGAGGAGGTGCGGCATAATGATCCCGACCACCACCTCGGTATCCATTCCCACCCCCACGGCCACCACCTCGGTATCCACCTCCTCCTCCACCCCCACCCCGACCACCCCCTCCATACCCATTTCCATATCCCCCGTTTCCTGAATTACCGCCATAACCACCACGATCATTGCGTCCACCTCCAGGGCCATAATTGATCCGGTCTCCTCTGCCACCGCGTCCGCTGTTATTCAAAGGAACGCCTCCGAAGCTTCTTCCGGCATTTCGGCCCTTGCTCAAGAGAGCCTCAATGTCGCTTCGATCAAGAGCAGGTGTTGGCAGCTTCACCCCGCGAAGGATCATCGACTTGTGCTGGTGAGCGCTGGCGGGGAACTCGTAATGAACACTATGAGATTTGTTAGCATGCGTGTTCCAATTATGGTCTCGAGAAATACGTACACAAGAGATCTGTCATAGTCGACATCCGGCATGACGTTCCGCTTCAAAGGGTAAGAAAGTTCACCATGCGGAACATAACCCTCAATCTTCTCAACATCGCCCGACAAACCCTCGCTCAGCTTGGCATCGAGCGGAAACTTTTCCTGGCTGTTCTTCTTGGAGTAAAGCTTGGACGTGAGGTCATCATAGACAGGATGAGAATCCGAAATGAGAAGAACTTCCTTGCCGGGCTCATTTCGAGCCCTGTCCTCCTCGCTCAGCAAGTGATACTTGGTATCCATGGCAGAAAGAAGGCGAGGCATGTCGATGAATGGCAGCAGCGCAATACCCTGCCATGCCATCTTCTTGCCGTTCAGATCAATCTCAAACTCCTCGGGATAAAAGTCAATGATGTCGCTGTCCTCGTTGGTCATGAGGTCGTGGAACACTTCAGGGATAGCGTGGCGCGAGGCAGCCGGCAAAACACTCATGAGCTGCTCAAAGGGACGCGAGATCCTGCCCTTGTCAAAGTTGATGGTCATCTTGCCAAGATCAACAAAGTCGGCAGCAAAGGGAGCATAGTGGTAAGGGTAATACCACTCCCAGGAAGGGCATCCCTGGAAGTAGTACATGAGCACCCATGCGAGACCCTCAACATAGGCTCGGGCAACCTTGTGCCTGAACTCGATATCCTTGGGATCCACGTGAAACTTTTGAGCATAGTAGCGGTCGGCATAACCCTCTTCCCAGAGCCTCACCGTGTCGGGATTTTCGTCTGCGTCGCTTGCAGAAACCTCTCCACCCGAGGAAGCGGTGCTGGCAGCATCAGATTCTTTTGTCATGAGCTCGGCCTTGCGCTTTCCAAGAGCAGACGGCGGCGACTTGGGATCCTTGGCATCTTCCTTGGGCTCCTCGTTGGCGCCAGCAGCGGCAGCCTCGGACTTCTTGGCCATCATATTTTGAATTTGGCTCTTGAGCACGCTCGCGGCGCTCTTGTTGGCCACATTGGCTGCTTGGCGATTCACAACCATATCGTGCGTAAGACTGACCGGGCTGGGAATACTTGCCACTGGGAACAAGTTCATGGGAGGTGGGACCTGGCTCTCGGGCGGCAGGTTGTTCCGCGACTTGCGGTTGAGCGGCGAGTCTTGGTGACGCCCACCATTCCTGGCTTGATTGCGCTGCTCCTGCTCGAGCTTGCGTCTTTTGAAACCGGCCTCTCGGCGGTCTTCGGTCTCCTTTCTTCTCCTGAAAATGGCATCTTCTTGCTTGGCAAGCCCGGCAAGAATATACTGAGCGCGTTCTAGGTCCACGTGTCCGTCCTTGGTCAGGTAGCCGCCCATGCTGGGGAGATTGTCTTTCCAAATAGCAACAAGAGTGTCGATACCGTTTTCTCTGATCTCGAGAGCAGGTAAATGGGGCAAAAAGTCATTTCCCACAAAGAAGCACATAAAGACCCAGTCGTCGATGGCGCGTTCAAGATCGAACTTGAACGGAAGCTTGGGAATGTTGAGCTCAATGGCGAGATACTCACGGAAAATGGAAACATGAAGCCAGATGAATGGCTTGAGCGGATGGGCGTTGTCCTTTTCGTCAAACTCGCCTTGCTTCTCCTTTGCCTCACCTCTGCAGTTTCTCGCATCGTGACCTTTTTGGCCGCAGAGCTTGCACAGTCTCGGTCTACTGTCCTGGGCAAAGACATCCTCACGGAGGACACGGAAATGGGGCTCATGGGTAGCAAGACCCAACATGATGAGATCGGCATCCAATCCATAGATTACATGCCGAGTGTTGGGGTCGTGGTCGGGAGAGCCGCGCTGCGAGCGGACGAATTCCATGATCTTGTGCTCACCCTCACCGGGAATAGTAGCATCAGAGATGATGACCTTCATCTTGGCCCACGCGGGATCTGTATTTAGCTTGTACGCGCACCAGTATCGCAAGCTTGCAGCCAAAATATCCATGAATGGTGTTCCTGGGGTGATGGAATTTGAATCGAAGGCCTTCTTCACGGTCTCTTCAACTGGCTCGACCTCCATCGTGCTTCCTTTATCCTTTTGAAGCATTTTGAGCAGTTGCTGCTTATCCTCCTCCTTTTCCTTGGCTTCACGGGCGGCACGGAATCGACGAGATCGCTGCTGGTTCATCTTGGCTCTCGGTGCGACACCATCTACATACAGTTAACAATGATATTTCTTACAATGTCTCGCGCATTCGGACTTTTTACTTACCAACAGCAATCATAAGCAGCTTGCGCGGGCGCACCATGTTGACAACACGGTCGGTATATTTGAAGACCTCGATCATCATCTCCTCCTCATCCTTGGGAGCAGGTCGATCCTCAGGGTGAGAGCAAGGATGGACGATACCATTCATATCCAGGTACAAATTGTCAAACTCCTCGCCGTTGGGGTTTGGCTGGGTGGTATCAACGGGAATGACGGATCCATCTGGCATAGTCACCGGTTGATCCTCGATGACGGGCGAGATGATTTTTGGGTATTTGGTGGAAAGCCACCGGAAGGCGGCGGGAATACCCATGTTGGCGGTTGCGGATTGATTGTCGCAATCGTCGAATCGCGGGTTCACGGATGTTTGTCGAGTCGACTCGAGTCGATACACACCTAGTATGTATCTAACCTGGACTGCAGACAGTAGTTATTGACACAGAAAGAAAGGGCCCCGCGCGCATGGAGTTGGCGTTGTTGAAGGGCGCGACTGGGTGTTCGGTGTTGGGATGAGAATTGCGTGTGCCTTTGAAAAAGGCTGGCGTTGCAGGTGTAAAAAAGAAAAAGGTACCGGACTGGTCGCAAGAACCTTTTCGGCAAGAGCAGGGATCTGTGGACCAGATGGAAGCGATAACGCTGGATAGATACACTGTGTACACCGTCAAAGCCAGACACATACATAGCAAGGAGCAAAGCACAGCGACAACTCCAAACATATCTTAAGAAAATTATGAAGGGAGAACATATATACAGAATTCCTTTTAAAAAAAAAAAACAAAAAAAAACAAAAAAAAACAAGGTAATGTATCTATGTTTCTTGATTATTTGCAGACAGTCACTTGTCCTCAGCCCGAGTTGACATAGTGGTGTGCCCTGTCCAATTAGCCAAACTGTAATCGAAACTCTCCCATCGCCTGTCACTTGCACGGCCACAGTGGCTTTATAATCCAGACATCGAACGCATCAAGTCCGAGATTCAACGCCAGCAAGAAACTTTACTACTGCTTTAATCATACTAATTTAATAGCCACACAAACATGAGAATTATCTTCTTCCCAGACCTGTATAAATGTGGCGCAAACTTGAAGATCCTCGACGCCAAGATAAGGGTTCCACTTTATTTTATCCTGCAGATCAACTGCTCGCAGCGCATCTCACCCGCCGCAGCTGCCCACAATGCCGCCAAAGCAGCTGAGTGCTTCAGAGGGGTCCCTACGATACCTACCTGGCACCCAAAAAGATACACCTGTCCCTTCGTCATCAGGAACCGGACACCTGACTTTGGCTTCAATTTACATTGCAAAAATACCATCATCTTAAAGCCACAAGAACGAGCATAACACGTATACCACTAGACACCCGGATACAATACGCGATGCTCCTCAATGGCAGCTAATCCACCTCGAATCCTCCCCCCACGACAACGCTGCTTATAAGCCATCCCGAACACAAAATGTCCATGTTTTCGACCATAACTGCAGCCCCGGCTAAACAGTCGGTGAGCGAGACCATCCCAATCCTCAGCGGCCGCCTGAGCACTTCCACCCTCCTCGAAGACCGCCGCGCCGCCATTCTCGGTCTGCGAAGCTTCGCCAAGCAATACCCAGCATCTGTCGCATCCGGTGCCCTGCGCAGCTTGATCGGCAGCTTGGATCGAGATGGCGAGGACGTCGATACCGTCAAAGTGGTGCTCGAGACACTCCTTATGCTCTTCAACCCCGACCCAGACAGCCCCGAAGCCTCGGAAGAGATCGCCTTGTGGGTAGCCGACGAGTTTACCCAACGCCACGAGAACATTGGACTGTTGCTGGGATTCTTGGATAAGGAGAGACTAGACTTTTACTCGCGCCTATATTCGCTACAGCTGCTATCCGCTATACTATCTGCACGGGCAGAGAGGACAGAGGAATGCATTGTCAACGCTCCGGATGGAATAGCTCGCATCGTTGCCGCGTTGGACGAACAGAGAGAGGCCATTCGAGACGAGGCTGTTGGACTTCTCACGGATCTCACACCAACTTCGACTGTGATTCAGGGACTCGTGGCTTTCGAGAATGTGTTTGGTCGCATATTTGCCGTCATCAAGGCGGAGGGCGGTCTGGCCTTTGGAGCGAGGGTGGTGGAGGACTGTCTGATTTTGCTGGCGAACCTTCTGCGACTAAACACCACAAACCAGGCTATGTTCCGGGATATGGGATACGTCGCCGAGGTTGGTCGCCTGTTAAACGAGGCGTACGGGGTCGATAAAGCCGACGAGATGGTTTCACACTGGGTTGAGTTGCAGCGAAATAGGAATGTCTATGCCATGCTTGCAGTTATACGATTGTTCCTGGTGCCGGGCGCCGCAGTTACGGCACAAAACCAGGAGGCTTTCTTGGGTGACCTGATACAAAGTGACCGTGGTGGTCGCGGTGGCCGGACAAGCCGTGTGCGAGATGCTCCTATCCTCGTCGAGACCCTCCAGATCGTCTTTTCACACAACGCTGAGATGCAAATCAAATCCGAGGCGCTTTATGCGTGCGCAGACATGATAAGGGGGAATCGGGCCGCACAGGAGGCTTTTTCTGGAATTCATGTACCGTTTCCTCTTGAAGTGGCCGCAGCTAATGGTAACGGCATCCCAACAATTGGTGTCATTGAGGCTCTTCTGCATCTCGTCCTCGGTGTGGACACTTTACGGGCATTCGACCTTCGCTTGGCTGCCTGCGTTCTCCTCAAAGCGTACTTTTACAAGCACGAAAAGGTCCAACATCATTTTCTCGATTTCGGGATCGGGAGGCACAAGGCTAATGAGGATGAACTGACCAATGTCCTTACCATTTTGCTGCGACCAACACCGGAATCTCTCGTCACGGATCCCTATCAGTGTTGGTTCGCTGCTGTCATCATGCTTCACCTTTTGAATGGGAACGCCGAGGCAAAGGCACTGGCCATGAGCGTCACGGAGGGAGATGAAGCGAGCGGCGAGGAAGTTGTTACCAGCATCCAGACCATTGCAGCGCATTTCCTCAGCAGCGTCGCCAAATCCGAGGATCCCCGAGTCAGCATTGGCTACCTGATGTTGCTTTTGTGTTGGCTTTTTGAGAATCCCAGGGGAGTAGACGACTTTCTTGACGAGTTTACCAACTTGCAAGGACTGATCCAAGCAGCGATTGAGAACCCGAATGGCGATGTTATGGTCCAGGGGCTCAGTGCCATGCTTGCGGGTGTCGTTTACGAGTTTTCAACCAAAGATTCGCCCGTACCACGGGCAACCGTCCGAGAAATGATCATGACGAGGATGACGCGAGATCGATACGTTGACAAACTGTCAAAACTTCGCTCTCACCCCATGATGAGGGATTTTGAAGTCCTTCCACAAAAACTGGAACCGGGATCGGATTTACGACTTCCTGATGTGTTCTTTGACGAGACGTTTGTCGAGTTCTTCAAGGACAACTACAGCCGGGTTTTGCGCGCCATCGATCGGGACCCAGATTTTGAAGCATCGGTCCTCATCGACGGGGTGCACAAAATGGTTTCCAGAACGCTTGTTGAGGATTTAACGAAACAGATTACGGAAAAAGAGGAAGTGCTTAAACAGGCCTCGGAGCATGCTGCTTCGTTGGCTGCGCAGTTGGCTTCGGAGCAACAGGCGCATAATCAGACGAAGGGCCTTCAGTCGGCCGATATTGCTCGCACGAATGAGTCGCTCAACGCCATGCGTGCTCAGTTGACCGCGAAAGACCGCGCTATCCAAACTGCAGAGGCACAAACTGCCAATCTGAACAGGCAGTTAACGGCAGAGAAATCTCAGCACCAACTGGCGAAAGCTGAGCTCACCCGCACCAACACCGAATTTGCGTCTTTGCGTGCTCAGGTGGCCGTCAAGGACCGATCCATTCAGTCTGCCGAATCACAGATAAATAACTTGACGAAACAACTCGACCTCAACAAGTCTGAAATTCAAAAACTGAGACAGGAGAATCAGACGCTCAAGAACACAGTCGAGCAAGCTAAATCTTCCCTCGAGCAGGAAACACACAAGCTGCGTCTCGAATTCAGGACCAGGGAAGAAGGTCTAGAGAAGGAACTGGTTGCAGCAAAGAAGGCTGTCGAGGAGGAGCGACAAAAGGCCAAGCAGGAAGTCGAAAAGGTTAAGAAGTCTCTTGACGAAGAAAAGCACAAGGCTCAGCAAGAAGCTGAAAGGGCGAAGAAGGTTACCGAGCAGGAGGTCGAACGGGTCAGGCGCAGACTGGAAGCCGAGCTGGCTGATTCAAAGGCTACAGTCAGCAGGTTGGAGGTTGACCTGATGAAGGCCGACAGAACCAAGAACGAAGGAGAGCGAAGAGCCAAGGAGCTGGAGGACAAGCTCAAAAAGGAGGAGACGGCCAGGGAAGGCCTGGAAAAGAAGGTTAGGGATCTGGAGAAGAAGGAGGCCGGCGTTGACGAGGGCGAGCTGAGGAAGAAGGTTGAGGCCGAGGTTAAGAAGAAGCTGATGGGGGAGGTCGAGACGAAGGTCAAGGGCGCCGAGGACGAGGTGAAGAAGAAGGAGGAGGAGAGAAGGGCGGCTCAGGAGGAGTTGGATGATTTGCTGATGGTGTTTGGTGATTTGGAGGAGAAGGTGAAGGGGTACAAGGTGTGTATTACTTTTGCTTGTTTTTGTTTTTGTTGTGGAATTGGAACTAATGATTTGGTGAATAGGAACGACTTGAAGCGCTGGGGGAGACGGTATCGGATGGTGAGGATGATGACGATGATGATGATGATGACGGAGACGAAGAAGAGGACGAGGAGGACGAGGAGGACGAGGATGATAAGAAATAGAGTTATTATTTGGCGGTGTGTGGGAAGGGTGAGAGTGGGCGGGGGAGGGGGGGTTGTTATGTGTAAGGCAGAGAGGGCCAAAGCGAAATGAATATAGTTGGCAGTATATTGTTCACCAGCAAGTGTATATTGACGACGGCAAGCTACGGAATGAATAAATATAATCACACTCGCAAAACCCTACTTTGATATTTTACTTGGATTGGTCTTGAGGGAGGATTGATAGATGGTTTTAGCTTGGGCGTCTAGATAATTATTTTCTCTCATGGGAGAGTGTGTGTGTGTTTCTTTTTCACAACTGGAGATATTACATTGGTGGCTTTTGGCCTGTTGTCTCTTCTCGGATCAGACCGTCATCATTGTCGTGTGAGAGAGAGAGAGACAAGGCTGGGGGGTATACAAAGCTTTAGAATCAGACACTTTGAATTGGTTACCCCCAACAAAGTTGATGTAATAGAGCGAGAGAGATATGTTTCTTTCTTTTTTTATCTTTTCTTTTTTGCTTCTTTTCTTTCTTTCTTTTTTTCCCCCCCAACTAGTTGTATATGTTTTCTATCCATCTTTTCATTTTAATTCCAAGTCAATTCCAAGTCAATTCAAATTCAATTCGATTTCGATTTGAAAATAATTTGTTTGTTTGTTTGTTTATTTGTTGTCCTCCCTTGAGTTGATCCGGCCGTAATATTGGGTTGAGTGAGGGAAACCCCGAAAAGGGGCCCCCGACGATCAAAACGATAAACTACGATTGATAATCCGATAATCATGTTTCGTAATCTTTCTCACTTTTTTTACTTTTTTACTTTTTACTTTTTTTACTGGGCCTCATTGAGCTGGCCTTTTCGTTGGGTGGCTAGGTAGGTTGCGTCTTGTCGGGCCACCTCATCCGAGTGATCTTTTGGCTGCCAGTGTGTGCTCTAGATTTTTTTTATTTTTTTTTAATTTTCTTTTATTCCCGGAGGTGTGTGTGTGCGGCCCGATGTTCTTGGCCTTTCATTTCTTAGTTGTGTGTGTAGGAAGGTAGGTATGTGGGTGTTGAGAGTGTAAGTTCGGTGCCGCAACGGCATATTGGAAAGGGTAAGTACCGGGATAATGGGACCGAACGGCACAGCTTTTTTTCTCATCAAGCAAGGGAAAAAGTTTATTTCTTGCTCGGATACGGCTTACGAGTAGGCGGCAGACCAGATGAGATTAATCAATCATCAAATGCAACGTCCGGGGTGGTGAGATATTGTACATAGACAGTAAGTAAGGGCGTGCATTGTATGTATGTATCTATGTACATATCTGAATCATTCCGCACCATAAATAAATGGAATAATCACATCACATCATCAGATCCAGATCCAGATTCGCGAGGCTTTGTGTGGTGACACAAAAACATGACCGAGGTAAGGGGTGCGGGAGACCCGAAGGAGAAAAAAAACAGAGAGATGACATACCTATCTGACGGGATCACGGATGGAAGGATGTATAGAAGGAAGGAAGGAAGGAAAGAAAGTATGAGGCGCAGGCGGGAGGGCGGACGGAAAGGAAAAGTGGAATGGATGGATGGATGGGAATTAATTGCTACGTTGTACAGCATTGTGCGAGGTGAGGTGAGATGGGATGAGATGGGATGAGATGGGATGTTGGTGCGAGAGGTTCAAACGATGGGAAAAAGACAATACTACGTGTTACAGAGACTGACTGACTGAGCTGAGCCGAAGTTACACAAGGTTATTTTTTATTTTTTTTAGGTTTTTTTTATGGCAAGGCTGCTGCCGGGAAAGGGGGGGAACGGAGATATGTTGGATCTTGTGATGTGTAGGCTCAAGAAAAGTAGTCGGTGAGGGTGTTATTGCTTCTGCCTGCTCATCAAATAATTATTGCAATTAAGTAACAAAATATCGAATCAGGAAGTTGGATCGTAGGCATGTACCTTTTGCCCCTCGTTGCCCCTCTACTCCTATCCCAGATTCCCGGGACCTAATGCACGCACATCACACATCACAAGAGATTTTTCCAGGTTCGGTCTCTCTATTGGGTATGGACGAATTTGCCACGTTTTTTCTTTTTGTTGTTTCGACTTTCTTTCCTTTCTTGTGATCTCCTTGATCGGGCCGGTCCAAATCATCTTCACACACCGCTTTTGCTGCCCCTCTTGTTTCAGGGAGCATCGATTGGATACCGTGCAAAGTAGGTTTCCAAGGTTTTGTTGTTGACTAGCAGCATCGCGGTGGCCCGGGTACATGTACGTTGGTAGTGCTGAGTGATTGATTATAGCGCCGCCGGCATGTCATTGTTTAGTGTCTCCAGTAGTAGGTTCTCGGCCTTATTATTTTTCCCTGTCCTAGTGGTGGTTGCATTCCGTCGATTTTCGGGATTATCAAACGAATCTTGGCACCTCTTTTTCTTTTTTTTCTTTTTTTTCCCTTGTGTTGACAATTGTCTTCCCCGACAAATCTGATTTTCTCTGTTTGCTGCTGTATGGTGGTTGTTTGGTCTCGGAATCAAGCCCGAGGCGGTTCCCATCCAACCCCCCACATGTCTTCGGCGACTGCCGAAACGACCAAAAGAGAAACGCTGCAGTCGAAAAAAGTCGAACGCCTTGTTGCAGAAGTGAGGAAAAATGGCACTACTTGACCATTTTGGGTTAGAATGTGTAAATCAAGCCACACACTACTGTTTTTAGGCATGTCTTGCATGAGGCTAGCCGGCTGCTTGTTTGTGGTTTTCTTCTTGCTGTGGTGCGACATCAATTTCAGAAATGAAAAAATTTCTTTTGCATATTCAGATCTCTTTCCTTTCTTATTCCCGAAAAAAGGAGAAATGGAAGGGAAGGGGCTTGGTATGCATGCAACTGTTGAACCAGATGATTGAAGAAAATTTTCTTCCGTAGGTAGCTGTATTGTTGCAACTGTTGGTTGGTTGTAATTAGTGAGGAAGGTGGGAGAAAGGAACCCATTCCGCGGAGACTTCACAAAAGTACCAAGTACACCATTGTCGGATCGGTACCTGGGGGCTTGGTTCGGAAGTGGCTGCCACATGGAGTGGGGCGTCGACCGACAGGTCTGGCTGTGTTGTACCGCCGGTCCAGTTTTTTTCTTTCTTCGGAAGTGCCTGCAGGTGGGAGAACGTTCCTGTTCCAAATGTTGACTTGCCGAGAAAACAGCGAGAATGCGAAAAAGCGACCAGACATTTTGGACGGATTAAACATTTCTACGAGAAGATGCGAGTATGCACGGGAATGTCCGAAGAAGATAATTTGTCAAGTGCTAGTTTTTCGTTCAGAACGTCATGGTGACGGATTAATCAGTAGACTAGGTTATTGTTTCTCAAGTCTGAGCAAGCTTTAGTCAAGCGTCAGGTCAGCTGCCAATGTGCAGTACCTTGCATGGCCTCCCTACGGGACTTTTACTCCAGAAAAAAACGGCCCCCAAAACAGAAACGGTTGACCCAAGCTGATGGGATTGTGTCAAGGAAGGGCACGCGCGCGATGTCGGCGGAGAATATCCCATCTTGGTGATCATTCCTTGAAGAAGAGAGAAAGCCTTTCGATGGGCGCACTGGCTGTCGCATATCGGGCATCTTGCCGACCTCGGGAAGGGCTCCTCTGTAAATTTGCCCACACGACCCGAGTTGGGAAACATGTCTTTCTTCGATGTGTGTGTGTGTTCGATGCAGGTGAGACAGCGGTGCCCAGGAATCTGGGACCAGTGGAGAAACCTGGGAAAAAGCTTTGGCCCGCCTGGCCTCTTTTCGCGCCCACCCCGGAACGGCCGACATGTCGATCTGGTCTTGGCTTTCCTTGGCAAGACATATGTGGAGGAGGGTTGCCTCCGGAGGTGATTGGCTGCAACGGCTGGAGCTCAGGCCGGACACAAGTCGGATTTGGATGTGGGACTTGCACATGTGTGGCACAGCACACACCCTTTGGTTCCTGGGATCTGTACTGCAACCTGACAAAGTTTGCAGATTGAAAAAACAGACCATTTTCGGTTCCAGACCGCATCTCGCAAAGAAAACCTGCTACCTGATGCTGGACTTGCACTTACAGTTTGGAACCCCATCAGCAGCTAAACATCGCTTGTGGAGCACCAGTAGTGTAGTAAAGGTTAACCTACACTAAGGCCCAAATCACTGGTCCAACCGTTTTGTTCCAAGCCGCTCGTCCGGCGCCAAGTCAAACTCATGCGAGCCACACACGTGGGAAATCTGACAACTCATGAAGACATGCCTATCGTGCTATCCTATGGTCGCAGAACACACACACACACACACCGCAGAAATGAATGAGCCACGCTGGACATGGGAAACCACAGCCGAGCAAGGGATCAAACTTTCTTCCCAGCTGTTCTGTTTGTCTGTTACTCTGTACTCCCACCCCACCATCTTTCTCATTCCCCCTGAACACAAGAATTGTTTTATATATGTGTCCGCATGACGACGGGAACTTGAGGGCTATGTAAGGTAATACGCAGTGTCTGATATTGCGTGCACTGGCCGAAACCGGATTGGAGGCCGATGTAGGAGGAGCTGTGCTCTTCTGGCTGAAATCATTAAAATGGTGGTGGAAGAAGAAGACGCATAATGCTGAGTTATGCCTAACTATGACTGCGTATGCGTTGGCTGCCGTTGCTGTGTGGCTGATGACGATGATGGTGCTGCTGATGAGGCATCATGAGGAATCATGAGGCAAGATCACTCACTCTGATTCATCAGCCGTTACTACCTATTCTGCATCGCTTACCTATTTTTGAGAGATGCATGTGTAGATGTTGGTGTCGTTTGTTCCCCAGGAACTCCGACAAAACCCGGCGGCCGGAGACTCGGTGTCAATCGCCCGCTGTGTCTAATCCCCGCAATCCGTGGTGTAAGACACGAAAAAAGCCCCTCGGTTATGGGTTTGGTTCTTTTGGAGCCCTTCATCGGTCAGCAAACGGTGAAATAGTGGTTACCGGTAAAGTCATCCATCATAAGGCGCAGCAGAAGCGAGAGGGACGGGAGAATCTGGATCCCAACAGAATGGGACCATGATGATCCATCAGTCCGGTGCCGCTGTCCGCATCTCCGCCCGCAATTCCGCAATGGGCCGCCGCATCAAGATCAAGGGAGAGAGGGAGCGCATCTCTTGGCAAAACCAATCGGAAAGCACGGGGAAACCGGCATTTCACCTTTTCGATCGTGTTTGTAATAATGTGGATTCGAACATGACAGAACGAATCGACCGATTGATTCTACGCTGTATATGCAAAACAGTAGTGCAGCGTAGTAAAGGCCTAGATCGACATCCTCTAAACTCCGATAGTCAATTAATCTGAGCAAATCTGACGATGCAATGCAATTGTGTTTCTTCCTCGTATGAATTTACGAGTTGGGATTGTTTTTGGATTACTCAACGTAACCACACATATACGCAAACGAAAGCCTAGAACCTCCTTCAAAAAGTCGTCGTATTCACGTGTGTCTGAGTCATTACCTAAACGGGGAACTTTGTGTGTACTTGTGCATGCAACAACCAGAACCAGGGACAACCAAGAGTTAGAAACGGGGTCATGTGATGCCAATAAGTCGCAAGTTCGCAACCACATGATCGAGAATTGGAATCTCTTTAATGAGGAATAAGGAACACGTTGCAATTGGTCAAGTGCAAGATGCATGCTGTCCTCGAGGAAGGAAGAGACAAGCCAAGGCTTGTGGAGAAAAAACAGGATTTGAGGAGATGCAAGCTCCGAGATATCAACTCGGCGTTACCACAAGAGAGAGACGGACCAAAAGACAGGATGCATGATAGACGAGAAACATCCTCCATCCAGTCAAGAAATGCGGAGGAGGAGGGAGGGAGGCCAAAATGGGGTCAGCTTGGGAAAAAAAAAAGAAGAAAAAAAAGTAATGCAAGCCAACAAGCAAATCATCCGTCCCGTATCCGTTGCCATGTCATGCATAACTCTCTCTTTTCAGCCATCGTCGTCAACTGCCGGGGACAGAATCAGGGAAAAATCTGTCAACTCAAACACTGACCAAAAAAAGCTGAGCAAGCCTCGCGTGTCTCGCCAAAATGGTCGTTGCAGCCACAACAACTCGAGTCCCCGCCCTTGAGCCCCTGAAAAAGGTAGATCAATTCCCTATTGTGGAAATGATCTCCGAAGGGATTGTGTGGCTGGTGACGAAGTCCGTCTCCCCGATATTGACATGATCTGCTGAACTTTTTGAAAGCTACGGTACGCAAGAAAAAAACTGGTAGTAATGCCGTTGGAAAGCGTTTGCGGAAGAAAAAAAAGCGGCAGCCCACGCTCAAATGTGCAACAGTTCACTAAACTACCTTAGCTACCTAGCTAATCTGTCACCGAGGTATGAGGCCGTGCAAAATCCCCAAATCCTCCTGTCATGCGCGTGCGTGCCTGACAAATTCAATCCATCGTGTGTGGTGTGTGGTGTGTGTGTGTGACTTCTACACTAGGAAAAACCTAAAAAACATGGCAGGACAAAAAATTTTAGCGTCTCGTCTTGCTGCAAATGCAACGACCCTACCTTAACTGCCGGGAAGGATTCGATAGAAAGGGGCACGGCGATCTCCTTTAGAGAACATAAGACAGATCGATCTAGGGAAGTTAGGTGCAGCAGGCAGCGCGGAAAAAACCAAAAACGAACCTGAATGACAAGGGAACCACTCACTGCTAGTGGCTGTGCACCTGCAAGTTTGGGTGGTATTCCTGCCTGGTGGCCTGCAGGCTGTTGTAGTGCGTTCCTTTACAGAAAACGTTCGAATGTGATGGTCATCTTGGCAGGGTTTCTCCGTGTATACTGTAGAGTGGAGGAACTGGGGCACGTGGTGTGGCAGCTTGCTCCTCCTTCTTCGGGGATGGGGATGCCGGGAAACCAATGGCCAACTTGTGAAGTCCCCAACAAACCACTTGCATCCAGACCATCCCATACCTGACGGACTGGCCCACAGTAATTCAGCTTGCTTTGGTTGTAATGTATTCATTTTTGCGGCAACAACGGCACGAAAAGCAAGATGAGACCGATCCACAAATCGATAGCTTGGAGCTTGCCCAGCTTGGACTACTGCCTCTCTGGAGCTGCTTCTTCCCGCACCATGATGGGATTTGCGAAACGCTTCAATCCTCCCGGCCCAACTCTCTTGTTTTTTTCCCTTCTCATCATCGGGCAACACCGCAAGGACAACATCGGCGACCGCGAATTCGGAGGACGGGGTGGGCGTGGGCGGGATGCGTGTCTGTTCTTTCGTCTGAAGACCACGGGTCTTGATGCGACAGACCCGACTCCGACCTGGCAC
The DNA here is from genome assembly GCA_033297175.1 of Cladorrhinum sp. PSN332. Lineage (NCBI taxonomy): Eukaryota > Fungi > Ascomycota > Sordariomycetes > Sordariales > Podosporaceae > Cladorrhinum > Cladorrhinum sp. PSN332. The sequence continues at coordinate 198,165 of MU858815.1, read as the reverse complement.
CAGAAGCTGGCGCTTTGAACTCGTCGACCAAGTCAACGCTGCCAGCACACAGCATCTTTGTGCTGTTGCAAATGACTCAGAGCAATTCATGACTTTTTGTTTGTGAATTATTAATAACCACACATCATTTTGATGCATACGACTGGAAGTACCCTACCCAAGTAAGTCGAGTCCGTATCGACGGAGCCCAAAAAACCATCTCAAGCGAGGCGCTGTGATTTTCGCTGAACCTGCCCTGCAACTGCAAGAGCTCCGGGCCTCAGACGAGCCAAGCCGTCCAGGCCCTTGCGCTGGCCCAGGTACCAAGTACCCCGACAGAACCCCTCCATCCGGGACACACCACCCACCTCCACCCGCCAGGCTTGGCTGCAGGTCCCCTCCCCCAGGGCCCACCCCTGCAAATCGGTTTTGTTCTCGGGGTTTCGACAAGCCCAGTGACTCCCGCGCTGAGCCGGGGGACAGCGTCTCCAGTGTCCTGGGTACGTCATATTCAAAACGACATGTACCTTCGTCACCCCACCCTTAGTCACGCACACCCCCCAGGAAAAATGTCGAGGGCCCTTTCCCATATATAAGAATCGTCCGGGGCTTCCACCACCTTCTGGCCCGTTTTGCCACACATCTCGACATCTTATTCCCCAGATCTTAGTCGCATACCACAATGTTGCAAAACCAAAACCGAGCTTATCCCCACCAATATCAACAACATATCAACAACAACACCACCAACAATAACACCTTCGCTCCCAACACCACCTCGACGGCAACATATCCATCCTCTTCGTTCCGTCCCGAGTTGAACGACTTCGACTATCATCACATCAACGACACTAACAACTACAAGAGCTTGTCGTCGTCACCAATTTCCTCGACGCAGTCCCTCTCGCAGTTCTCGAGCCTCGGCTCGTCGCCTTTGTCCACCTTTGACAGCATTCCAACTCCACGAGGGACAGGCGGTTACGAGGGCTCTTTGTTCGACTACTCGCCACAAAGCCCTCCGGCCACCCTCGCAGAGTCGTCGATTCCTCTCTTCCCAACCACCGCAGACCTGATGCAAACGGATACTTGGAACGGCCAGCTGACACCGAGGTCGGTTGGGCGCTTTTCTCACCACCAGCGCGAGTCCTCTCTGTCGTCGTTGGGATCAAACGGCCCGGCATCTCCGTTCTCGCACAACACCACAAACCCACATATCGCCGTGACCGACTCCCTGGGTGATGGCTTTCACGGCTTTACTGGCCACGAGGACTTCAACTATCAGCTAACGGCCGCAAAGCCGTTCCCCGGTGTATCACACGACACTTTCTATACGAGCGGTCTCCCAGGAGCATTTGGTTCTTCCGGATCTACAACCATAACGGGTTACCCGCAGCTTGCCGCAGCTCCGAAGCAGCGCAAGAACGACCGAGGCTTACTACAACCTTCAGAGAACCCGATTGGACTCAATCGTTCACAGCCCGTCTCGGTGGCAAGTTCAATAAATTCTGACTCACCAGCCACTCCGGCAGGTGACCTAGATGAGGACAGGAGGAACAAGAATGGTAATTCAGATCTCTCAGACTTCTTTTCCCTAAATGACGAACCAAGCTCACCGCCCCGGAATGATACAGCCATGCATACCGTTCCCAAGCTCGATCGCACCATGACAGATGTCTACGCCGACGAGCTCTACAACCCAAACTTCACCATCACCTCTTCAGCATCACCAGCACAGATGCCCATCACATCCCCAACCCACGACATGTTTGTGCAGAGGATGCAGGCCGCCAACAACCAGCACTTGACGGCGGTGGCCAACTCGCCAGTATCGGCAACGTCGAGGGACCGCTCGCCATTCCGCCATGGCTCACCACTTGCTCCCACCGGTATTCATGACTTTGGCGCATCCCAGATTCGCTTTGGATCCGTTCAGCAGATGAGGGAGCAGAACAAGGCAATGCATGATGCGCAGGCAGCCCAGCAACAGTTTGGCCGAACAGTCAACACCACCACCCCTCCGGCCACCATCTCGCCAAAGGATGCCATGCTTGACTTCCATGAGACTGAGGGAGATGCCAACTTCCCACTCTTCCCTCAGCAGCAAAACAACAACAGCTTCATGGATGCCATGAGCAAGCCGCCAAGTACTCAGAGCCAGACTGCCTTTGACGGGCTGCCAATGGACACGAACATGTTCGGCAACTACCTTGGACAGCTTCCTCAGCTTCCTGTCCAGGTACCTCAACAATATCCATTTATCGCCCAGCCACGGCATCAGAGCTCAATCCCATCCTTGAGCAATGGCTCTCTCTCGACGACAAGAGTTAGCTCTGTTGAGGTCGGCGGTGCGGATTCACTCAAGAGCCCTCGGCGACCTGCAGACACCTCTACCGATGGCGGCACCTACACATGCACATACCATGGGTGTACGCTCCGCTTTGAGACCCCTGCTCTCTTGCAGAAGCACAAGCGGGAGGGTCACAGACAAGCTCACGGGCTCAATGGTACCCGGAGGCCTGAAGCGCTGGGCGCTCTGCCAGCCAGCATGATGTCGCAAGCTGGACCTCACCGCTGCGACCGCATCAACCCAAGCACTGGCAAGCCATGCAATACAGTATTCTCTCGCCCTTACGATCTTACCCGACATGAGGACACCATTCACAATGCGCGCAAGCAAAAGGTCCGCTGCAACCTGTGCACGGACGAAAAGACATTCAGCAGGGCGGATGCGCTCACCAGACATTACCGTGTGTGCCACCCCGATGTCGAGTTCCCCGGAAAGCGGAGGCGCGGAGGCCACTCTGGCTGAACCTGGGACGCAACACGGCGACAAGATTTGACATGTCGATCTAGAGAGCATCATTATCATTATCATCATCATCCATATTTTCTACTCCAGCCTCACCCAACAGCCTAGCCTGCCGATCAATTCGACCCAAGCCCACGCAATGACAACACCAAGAAAATAAAACGGAGCAGGCCCAGATTCCAAGGTTGGTTGCAGCCGTTGTCTTGGTGTTGGGAAGAAACATGTCAGTTGCATCGTGATGACGTCGATCGATGCGACATGAGCTGGCTTTGGCGCGGGGGCATCTGGTGGTCGCATGCATCATCGGGTCCTAATTGCGCAACGTCATTGGCCGAAGATCACCCCACCGAACATTCAGGGTCTGGCTGCCGCGCCGCGACATGGCGTTGTGCCTGCAGGGTCCAACAGGGAACAGGGAACCCTCAGCTATTTCTGTCTCTTCTCTCTTTCCTGAGGCTTGGAGGGAACAAGTGATCTGTCGCTCATTCCGGCTCCACTCACTGGACCCTACCAATTCGGACCCCTCCGCTGCAAGCACTGCGCCAGCGCGCCTCAAAAACAGCTTGCAGCTCGAATCGCATTTCTGACGTCAGTGTCGCAATCTGCCGATACGCCTGCGAGCATCAAACCACCAAGTGCATTGCATTTTGTTTCCTTTTTTGGAGCGAATATTGATTTTTTTCCCCCTTGACTTGGAACAAGAGCCCTGTTTCTATTTTGCTGGGAAGGAAAAGAGCGCATTTGTATTATCATCCAATGCATCTGGCCGGTCGGGTTGCACCATTTCCTACCCGGCATTGATGGTTTACACCCGCTTTTTGAGGGTAGTGTATGCCATCTTTTTTCCTTTTTACTCTGCGAGTCCAGCCAGGCGCGCGTGGGACTTTTATTTTTATTTTTATTTTTAACAACAACCTGTTTCAACAATATCGATGACGAGAAGCGATGATTTACCAAAAACAGCATATCCCACCACACGGCGCTTGGATAAAAATGTTTTTTTTCCTATGTTTTGTATGAGAAAGCGGGATCACGGAACGGAAATTTGGGCATGGGATGGGAATTGGGAATGATGGCATTATAGACTTTTTCTTTTCTGTCAGAAAGCGCGCGGGCGGGCGGGCGAATATCTCAATCTCTCTCTATTTAACGACAACTTTGTACCAACTACTTGTTCTTTTTTCTTCTTTTAGAACGCAGTAGACCACATGAATTTGGGGTTGGGGAGAAAAGGGAGCAGTTGGTGTTTTATTTTATTTTTGGTTACGATGGTTACGAAAAAGGGACATGGGAGTGAAATCAAAATTGAGCAGGAAAGTGGTAGATAGCTGGCCAGCTTTTTTCGGCGAAAGTATTTAGCACTTTTAGTTAGTAGTATTTAATGCCTAGATTGGTATATATATCTCTCTAAACACTTTTGAACCTATTCGCAGTGCCGAGAATGACCTAGAGATGAATCTTTGAGATTTGCCTACTTGATTTTTCAAGAATGCAGCAAATTTGACTGTTTAACAGTTGGAGTTGTTTATTTTGGCTAATTAATAAATGTCTTTTTTCAGGGTGTGCATATGGGCATGGAATGAATGAGTTTGGATGATGATGATGATAATCCCGTGTCGTGGGGGGGAGGGGTGGGCCGAGTTATCTTCGAAGAAGGGTTTTTCGTTTAACGGGGAATGATATGATGCAAAGGGATAAAAGGGAAAGCGGAGTGGGAGAGGTGGGAGAGGTGGGAGAGTGACGTAATTTAGGGGTCCTGTCATGTATGCAAGTGTGGGTTGTTAAAAGTTGTCCAGTTGGGTTCGGGATACTTGATCCGCTGCCGGAATCGATGATGTTGTGCATTTTTTTGGGGGAGAGAGAGAAATTTAATTAATGGTGGTGGTGGTGGGGAAGGGTTGTTGTTGTTGATGATGCTGTTGTTTGTGTGTGTGGAATTGGAAGGGTTTTTTTCTTTCTCCGATGAGAACTGGATGATGGGTGTGTGATGATGATGCTAATTGTGGATTTTCGAGACATTTGATCCATGTAGATAACTGAGACAGGCAGGTTTGTAAGGGATTGGAAAAACGTGTGTGTGTGTGTGTGAGAGAGAGTGTGTGTGGGGTGATGAAATTGATCCTTTTTAGTCTAAAAAGAGGAGCAAAACCTCCTCCCCGGAGTAATTCACAGTCGAATGACGAAAAATGAGGGAGAGAAAAAAAAATTGGTATATCGTCAAAAAAAGTGGAAAAAAGTGAAGTTCCCGAGGTTCCAGTTGGTTTTTTTCGGGGGGGAAGAAGTGATGATGTAAATGATTGAATGGGAAAAAAAAAAAAGCTCGCTATTGTGACGTATGGGAATCTACACTAGTATAGATCTCGAAAGGATGGGGAAGGGGGTGACGATCGGATACCACACTCAGATATGGAATGCCGTGCAGGATCGTCAATTCGATAACTCGAATAGGTAATGTACAGAGAGGGTTCTTATGTGTGCACTTTGTTTTCCCTCCTTTTTTTTTCGGGAGCGAGAACCGGAAGATTACCAGGTAGGTAGCTTTCTGGGGACGGGGACGTTGTGAAGGATGCACACGCACGACACGTCCCTGGCGTCATCACCCCACCACACGATGTTCATTTCTGGACCTCACAAAAAATGGGAACTTGGGAATTCGGGAAACTTTTACCCCGCATTATCTCCCTCTTCTACACAATCGTGCCGATGCCAGGTTGCCAGGTATCGTGAGAAAGAACAAAACATGCGATAAGTGGCGTCATTCATGATCCTCTGATATTCCCTTTTTGGGATAGCCAACGTCGTCCATTGTTTCCCAACGGAAAACGGTTTATATCAGCAGTACCTTAAAAGTACCGGTACAAATCAACGAACTTTTGTATATTGCTATGATTTGGTTCATCTGGGCAGTGGCTTAAAAGGTGCCCTGGGTTCAACCAGAACAGGCCACATTCATTTGGTATGTTGTTGAACTACCCAAAAAAAAAAGTCAGGAGACATGGTTGGTCAAGTGACTTTTCTGTTGGGCATAGTATGGCAAGTCCATCATCACTCTTCTGAGAAAATGGGGTAGGTAATAATTACTGAGTTTGTGTAAAGTACATGTGGCAGAGGGGTTATCATCATTAACGAGTTGTCTTTTTTGGTTCCATGAAGCTTGCTTGCTCTTACTCTGGCAATCTTTCACCACCTAGATCATAGTAAACAGAAAAGACTCTTTTAACATGGAAGAAAATCAAACATACTCACTCCGTCCAGCCTTCTACACCAAACATCTGACTCCATACATGTCACACATCCCCATAAGCATCCAAATAGGCAAACCACACACATCTATGATATTCAACATTTCCCCCGGTTTTAAACAAACAAAAAGAACTTCTAAAAGGCTTCTTTTTTTAGGTTCCAACGCTTTCCATACATCCCAAAAAAAGAAAATATCATCAAACTCCTCACCCGTTTTTCAGTTGCTTTTTCCCTCACTGTTCCTCACCCATCACAGCCCCCCTGGCATCAGCGTACAACGGTGTAATGCCCGTCCAAAGTTGGAACTATTATTCCCTCAAAGTCAGTACACGCAAATTACACCAAAAAAAAAAAAAAGTCAATTGTCAACATACCTGATACCACCCCTGCCCCGCAAGAACCTCAAGACCCGGAATGGTCTTCCAGCCCGCATCCTCCGCCAGCTGCATAAGCGGCGTGTGTCGAGGCGTATAGGCCATCTCCAGCAACACCTTCTTGTGATTTCCCTCCTTCGTAGAACCCGGATGCCTCAAGCTAGCAACCAACACCTCCCTCATCCCTTGATCAATCGGCTTGTCAGCAGGGATGGAGCTAATCACGACGCTCGGCAGCTCAGTCTCGGCGCAAGCAGAAACCTCCTCCGGTGTCGTAAGAGTCTTGATGTTGAAATCAGCAGGGAAGGCGTCCGCAAGCTCTTGAACCTTCTCAGAGCTGCGAGCGACGATGTAAATGGGTGAGTATCCGAGCTGATGCAGAGCATAAACCGCAGCGCGGGTGGTACCGCCTGAGCCGACGACCATGCCGGCAGCCGGGGTCTCAGCAGTATGCTTGATGATGCCCGCAGACCGGAGAGAGAAAACCATTCCCATCCAGTCTGTGTTGTCGCCTCTGAGCTTGCCGTCCTGGGTGGAGATGATGGTGTTCACCGCACCAATAACATTGGCCGAGTCTGAGATTTCATCCAGCAATGGCTTGATATCCAACTTGAGAGGGATGGTGACAGAAGCACCGCCAAAGTCAGGAGAACGAATAACGTCCTTGACATCAGCAGCTACATCAGTTTCCAACAGGTCGTACTCATGAGGGAGGCCAGTTGCCTTGAATAGGGTGTTGTGAAGGGCAGGCGATCTGGAAGAAGCAATTGGCTTTCCGAATAGATAAAACCTCTTGCCCTCCAACTCGCCAATCAAAGCAAGTGCTTGTCTGATCTCAGCAGCGGAGAGCTGTCCAGGAGCAGCCTTGCTCGGCAAGGCAGGATGCGAAACAGGAGTCATGAACCCGTTCAACACCCGGCTCAACTTGCCCGCAGTTCCCATATTCAGCGCAATGATTGGCTTCTGGTGAGCAGCAAGCATCTTCATCTTGAAGTTGGTCAGGTCAAAGTTGTCCGCCACCTCTTTTGCGACGCCCACAAGCTTGATCACGTCTCCGTACTGCAACGCCTTGTTGTAGTAAGGAATCCATCCTCCATTCTTCCACGAAAGCTTGGATTGGGGATCATGATGCGAGGCAATAATGCGGGTGAAGCCCTTTGACTCGGTCACGGCCGCGAGGATATCATCAGGCATGGTCATTTCCAAGTCGACGTATTCCACTCCGGTCCTCAAACCGATCTCGTAAAGCTCACGAGCAAGCTTGAAGTCGTCATCAGGGAATTTGCCTCCCTGGCTGACGGTGCGCACCGTGTAAACAATAGGGATCTTGGCAGCAGACCGGAGGAGGGCGACCTGAGTGGCAACGAATTCTGGGTCCCAGCTCTCAAGCAAGTCAACGCGGAGCTCGACGGCATCGGACCCGACGACCACCTTAGGAATCACATCCAAAGCAGTAGAAATGTTGGGCACCGTCAGCGATACAAAGAACGAATGCTTCTTTGCCAGGACGTCCTCGAAATGCGTGGACTGCCCGGTGATGACCGAGAGGAATCTGTCGAAATCCGCCGGCGCCTCTTCCGAGCCATCGTGATGAGGGCTGTGGTACTGGAAATTGCTGACTTCCTGGAACCACGGCTTGCGGCGCTCATAAACCTCGCGGATATTTTCCGAGTAAGCCGGCCGGGTCTTGTCCCTCATGAGGTACTCAACCACCTGGTCGGTATCACGATGGACCAAGAGAACGGAACCGCCGCTCTTCTGGTATGAAATGAGAAGCTTCCGTGCCGGCTCAGTCTCGACAATACCACCACCACATGAGAAGACATGATCCTCGGAGTTGTTCTTGATCACATCCTCAAGGAGGTCAAGCTCAGCCTTTCTGAAACCCTCCCATCCTCGTTCGCTGCGAATGATTTCGGGAATTGTGGTCTTTTCTCTCTTCTCCAACTCCACGTCAAGATCGGTCAATGGCCGCTTCAGGATATCAGACATCCACCGACCGGCGGTAGACTTGCCTGCACCGCGCATGCCGACGATGAAGATGGACTTGTTGCTACCTTGACGAGAAGAAGACTTAGCGGTACACTTCTCAGTCGGGTCGTCCGCGCCTTCCAAGTAGACATGGAAGGACTGGGACATGATATCCCACCAGCCGGGCCATGTCTTGCCAGTACACTCGCGCTCCTGGATGAGAACCTTGTGAGGAGTGGCGGTGGACAAAACGCCAAAGCTCATTGCCACGCGATGGTCGTCGTAGCAGTAGATACCTTCGCTTGGGGGTTCCTTCAACTCCTTGTAAGGCTTTCCGTTGACCTCAATACCGTCCTCAAGCTCATCGCAGTGAACGCCAAACTTTGCGAGCTGATCTTTCATAGCCTTGATACGGTTACACTCCTTGACTCTCTGGTTTGCAATACCCGTAATCTGAGTCTTGCCGTTAGCAACAGCAGCAAGTACTGAAGCCGTCAAGAAGGCATCGGTCATCGGCTCCATGTCAACATGGGGAATGGCCTTGAGAGTGCCAACAGGAGGGCCGGTAACAGTGGTTGAGGTGTCGGTCTGCTCGACAGTGCAGCCCATGGGGCGGAGAACATCGACGGCAAAGCGGGCGTCACCCTGGAGCGACTTGGAACCAATGTTGGGAATCGTGCAGGTGGTGCCGGTGATGGCAGCAACAGCCAAGGGGTAAGTGGCCGAGCTGGCGTCACTCTCCACGACGTACTCTGCTGGGTTCTTGTAGGCACCCTGGGGGATGTGGTAGGTGTTGGGGTCCTCAGTCGAGCGCTCGACCTGAACGCCGAAAGAAGCCATCATGGCGATGGTCATGTCGATGTAGGGTTGCGAAATAGGCTTGCCGCCGACCAAAGTAAGGGTCACGGGCTTGCGGGCATAAGGGGCAGCGAGCAAAATTGCAGAGACGTACTGCGACGAGATTGTTGCAGCAAGCTCGATCAGCCCACCTTCAAGGCCACCAACAGCATCAACCTGAACTGGCAAGCTGTGCTCCTTCTCCAGGTACTTGACAGCCACACCGTTGGAGCGGAGGGCATCTACAAGGGCACCAATCGGCCTCACCTTCATTCTCGCATTACCCGTCAAGATGGTCGAGGAAGTTTTTGAGGGCGAGCAAACTGTCACAACGGCGGTAAGGAAGCGGGCAGCCGTACCAGCATTGCCAAGGTAAAGGGGCTCCTCGCTGGCCAGCAGCTTTCCACCTCTACCCTTGACAACGAGCACCTGTCCGGCGTCCTCCCACGAGTAGGACGCGCCCTGAAGCTGGGAGATGGCCGTCAACATGTAATGAGTATCGTCTGAGTGCAGCAGTCCGCGAATGCGGGTTTCTCCCTCTCCGAGAGCGGCTAATACCAGAGCGCGGTTGGATACACTCTTGGAACCGGGAGGAGTCACGCTGACGGAGAGGTCTTTGGGAACACCAGGTGTGACCTTGATTGCGTGAGAGAGAACGATGCGGATGGCGCGGTCCTCTACCACGCTCGCCTTGGGCTCATAGGTCTTGCCGATAGCCGAGAGGAGCACAATCTTCTTCTTCCGACCATCGTTCTTCTTGTCAACGCCCATCTTCTGGAGCAATACGTCAACTGGGCACTCCTTGCCGGCAGTCAATCTGACAATACGCTTGTCATGGAGCGAGGTGGGTAGTTCGTAGCTGGCAATGCACTTGGTCAACCGTGCCACCGCGCCGGGATTGAGAACACCGAGGAAACGGGCGAGCTCTGCCTCCTTGACCATTCCAATGGCGACACATTCTCCGTGCAGAACCTGAGGAGTGAGGATAGCCTCGTATGCATGACCAATAGAGTGACCAAAGTTGAGGAGGTTCCGGAGCCCGCCTTCTCTCTCATCGGCGGAGACAACCTCAGCCTTGACACGAGCAGATCCCAGAACGATGCGTTTTAATATATCTCGAATAGGGGCCAACCTACCCGAGGCCTCGGATGATTTTGAGCGGATAGCCTCAAGGATGGCTGGTGCGTTTTCTTCGAGGGCGGTAAACTCGGACTCGTTCCAGATGGCAGCGGTCTTGATGACCTCGGCCATGCCGTTGATAAATTCGCGCACTGGCAAGGTTTCGAGGAAGGCAAGATCAATGTAGATGCGGCGGGGTTGCCAGAATGCGCCAACCAAGTTCTTGCCCATGGGAGTGTCGATAGCCGTCTTTCCGCCAATGGACGAGTCAACCATGGCCAGCAAGGTAGTTGGGACCTGAACAAAGCGGACACCGCGCATGAAGGTAGCGGCAACATATCCGATCATATCACCAATAACGCCGCCGCCGAGGGCAATAATGACGGTATCGCGCGTACATTGTTGCAAGAGCATCCAGTCCTCAATCTCTGCCTTGGTCTCGCGGCCTTTTGAGTACTCGCCGGGAGGAATGGTGTAGGTGAGGAGACGGGCATTGTCGCCGGCTGCCTTTTCGAAGGTGGTCTGGAAGGGTGGCACGTAGGTATTGTAGAGGTTTGTATCGGTTATTAGGACGTAGGTGGACGAAGGGGTGTTTTTGAGGAGATCGTGAGTCACAAAGTCGAGCCAAATGCCGTGGTCGACAATGATGTCCTCCTTGCCCAGAATGGCTATCCTCGTGGGAACTGAGGGGGCCATGATTCTCCAAACTGTGCTCTGGGTTACTCAATTGGCGTCTAGGTCCGGCATGCGCCCGTCGAGGAGAGACAGCTGAGAGAGGGTGTGTTTGTGATTTGTTTGGGTCTGGGAGATGGCGTGGTGTTTAGAATGACGGTACGTGGTGTTTCTTAGTGGCCAATTCTGACAAGCTCACAATCGAAGTGGGGGGAAGGAGAGGGGAGGGTGGTGAGCTAGCGAGCTTCCCGGCGGGGAAAAAAACTTAAGCGGAGGACGTCTCCGATTCGAGGAGGGCTTTCCACTTCCAGGACTAATTACCAGCTCTTTGGATCCAGTTGGATGGATGTCTTGGATCAAGTACAAAATAGGGTTTATTACTCGAGGGAAGGATCTCAGGATTGAGGGATCCAAGCACGATGCACGCAAGTACTCGTCTCTCTAAATAAAGAAATAAATAAATAAAAAGTAAGACGGTGAAAATCCTGGCGGGATTATCTTTATCCCCCGCTTCATGGGTTTCTTATGAAAACGCGGGGGATCCTGATCCGACACCTCGAGGGTCGCGTCTGACACTGTCTCACGCGAACCAATAAGGACGACATTATTGTGAGACACGGCGTTGCGGTCAAGATCTCTCTGGGGTTGGCTGCCGGTACCTGAAATTTAGACTTGCAAAGCTTTGGTTCTTGCCGTTGTCGGAGCTCAGAGTTGGCAGACTTTCAAGTTAATGGGCGATGGGTCCAGGCGTGTTGTCACTGCGGGAAAGGAGTCATCCTTGGCAATCTGAAAACGGCATCGGAAGATGATGACAGGTCGGATGAGAGAATCCGACGCAACTATCAAAAACAAAGCGTTTTTCAACAAATTGGGAAACTAACAGACGGATCAGCATGCAATTGGCTTGGGCTTCAAAGCCTTGCTTGTAGTCATCCGTTCCGTTCGAGTCAATTCACCATCTTCACACTGTCCACTAACATGTAACATTCAAGTGGATCACACCTCCAAACTCAATTCCTCACGTCGTCAACCTGGAGCCTGTCACGCCCTTCTTTCGATTGACAGCAAATCATCCATGTGGTGATATCTTCTTCCAGTCCATGTGTCTTTCAGCCTCTCTTGTCGGAAGCTTCCATGTCACTCCAGCCCCACTTGCTGCCTGCTGCTGCCTTCACTCAGGTTCTCGCCCGCGAATGAATGCTTGGCTTGGCACCGCCAACAACCCCCCGATCAACATGTGCCCATGTCTGGGCTGTATTGTTGTCGACGATGTGCTTTTTCATTCTCATAGCTTTGCCGGGCTTGCCTAGAATGGACGCCACAAAAAAAAGCAAAAGGAACACTGGCGAGGTAGGTGATGCAAGTATAAAGATGGCTGCTCCTTCGTACTCTTGGGCTATCAACAGCATCATCATCGCCCTCACCTTCATCAAATATACTCTCAATTCATCTTTGGAATTACCTGATATTTCTCCTTCGTTCCTGTCCCAATCCAGCGTCTCCCTTCCAGACCAATATCCGCAGATCCCGTAAACTACGCTACATCGCATTAGCTGCTTCTTAGCTTGGACTCGCATCTTGGCTTCAACAATGGCCTCTCCGAAGTCGGTTCTCTCCAACACTTTACAGAGCATCACTTTCAGCAAAATCCGGGAGCTCGAATCCCGCCGCCAGTCTTACGAAACTCGCAAGCGCACCTTCCTCGACAAAGCCGACGCAGCCGTCGACGAAAGGGATCGTCTTGCCTGTCTCTTGCAAGCGTTCGGCGAGCTCTATCCTGGTGCTCAAAATGAACACTCCTTCAAGAATATTTCTCGCTGGCTATCTCAGTCACAGTACGATGCTTCAATTCCTCTTCCCAAGCTGGCCAGCTTTGGCCGCCAGCTCCGCGCCAAGCTGGATGTTCAGAGCCGGAAGCTCGACATGGCTCATCTGTACTCACGTCTCCTGACTGAGTGGATCAACCAACCCTCTTCCCCCGAGTCTTCACCCGTCGATGCCAATAATGATGCCGACACCGACTCCTTCGAACTTGTTCAGGAACGCCAACGTCAGCGCTTGACCGAGCTCGTCGATCAGTTCGAGTCCGTCGTCTTCGAGCCGCTCGAGACCAACGAGGACGATATTCGAGGCTTCCTCGACCGTCTTTTCCCAGACGAAGAGAGTAAGAAGGCCCTTGCCGACCTTCGGGAACTGGTCTCGGACAGTACCATCTCCTTCATGCGTGAGGCCGCGCCGTTCAACAATCAGTCCCTCACCAACTGTATCAAGGGCCTCTTGACCGAAGACATCATCAGCGACGAGAAGCAGGCCATTCTTCGAGACTTTCTCGACAATGATGTCGCCAAGGCAGAGATTGCTGACGTGCTCAACATGCGGTTTTCGGATCTGGAGCAGTGGAACTGGAACGCCGGTCCGGAGGGGATTCGCGTTCTGCCCCGTGCCGGCCTGAATGGAAAGTACAGGGTTTGGGCCGACGACGATATTTTGCAGATGATCTTTGTTCAGTACATCAGCATCAGGCTGTGTTCAATTCTGAAGCCGGCCCTAAATACATTCTTGGAGGATGTCTGGAAGCGGGAACAGGGTAGCTACTGCACCCTCTCTGAGGATGACAAGAAAAGGCGCAGGTATTACCTCAACTGTTATGGAGGGACCAATCCCTCCAGCATCGAGGAGAAACGCAGGGCGGAGTACATGGAGACCTTTTTCCTCACCGCAATGCCGGGCACCGAAACCTCGCTAGCGGAACACAATCCCTACAACGACGATGATGACAGCGACGATGGCCAAAGTGAGGTTCCTGCTAGTTCGGGGAATTCCGGTGCGAAGAAATCCGGTATCAAGCAGCAGCTGCTGCGTCACCTTTCCACCGACTTACTTCTCCATCGCCTCCGGGGCAAGACCTACGACACTCGCACAGAGCCTGGAAGCGGCGTTGCACTTGTTCAAACGGATTTGCAGTGGTATGCAACAGGTCTTTCACACAGCACGGCATATGCTGTGATGAGGTACGTTGGCTTTGGCCAACAATGGCTCGACTTCTTCAAGAGGTATCTGGAAGCGCCGTTGAACCTGGATGCCGCTTCAGACGACCGGGTTCCTCAAGGCCCGCGCATTCGCAAGAGGGGTGTTCCCATGGCGCATGCCTCAGAGAAGCTCATTGGAGAGCTGGTCCTCTTCTTCATGGATGTTTCTGTCAACCGTGACACCGGCCTCCTTCTCTACCGACTTCACGACGACATCTGGCTGTTGGGCGAGCCCAGTGGCGTGTCCCAGGCTTGGAATGGCATGCAGTCGTTCGCAAAAGTGTTTGGCCTAAACTTCAACCACAGAAAGACGGGATCTGTCTATCTTCCTGGGAGGTCCGAGAAAGACCCCAAGATTTCCATGGCATTGCCAACCGGCGATGTCACAGTTGGTTTCCTGAGGCTCGACCAGGCCACTGGAAGATGGGTCATCAACCAGAAGCTGGTTCTTGAGCACGTCGAGCAGCTCAAGACGCAGCTCAACGAGTCCAATAGCGTCTTGTCGTGGGTTCAGACGTGGAACAGCTGCATTGGTCGCTTCTTCAGCAGCACATTTGGCGAGCCGGCTTTTTGCTTTGGACGAGAGCATGTCGACGAGATCCTCGACACATATTCTAGCATGTTTCGGAAACTCTTCCCCGACGACGGCAGCGGAAACGAGGGCAGCGTGACCGATCATCGTGAGTTGGACGCCATTTATGAATATCACCTCCCCTGCTAACCAGCCTCTCCTTGTAGTCAAAGCGATGATCAAAGCCCGTTTCGATGTCTCGGTTCCCGACTCCTTCATCTTTTTGCCAGAGCAGCTCGGAGGCCTGGGACTTCGAAACCCATTCGTTGGACTCTTCCTGATCCGAGACCAAATCAAGGAGACGCCCGATGATGTTATCAACGAGTACCTCAAGGACGAGCGGGATTCCTATCTACGTGCCAAGAAGACTTTTGAGTCATTGGGAGAGAGGGCACGGCGAAACAAGCTGCGCAGCATCTACCCGGACGGCGAATGGTCTGACGACAGAATTAGGGAGCATGCTGCTCTTGACACGTTCATCTCGCTCGAGGAGTTCGGCCGATTCCGCGAAAGGTTCGATATCACGTTCTCCTACAAGTATGTAAAGCTTCTTTTGGTCCCAAATGCCGTCGAGATCAACCTCAGTGGCCAAGCCGAAACCAAGCTCAGGCAATTCCTGGCCGCGGGCGAATTCAAGCCGGATGCACAGCAAAAGTGGTTCCTCCAGCTCTACGCCGACGAACTACTGGAAGACTTTGGCGGCTTGAACTTGGTCGACAAGCAGTTCTTGCCCGTTGGCGTTTTGACAATGATGAAGGGGAAGAGAGTCAGGTGGAACATGGTACTTTGACTGAAAAAAAAAGATACTGATTAAAGAAATGATCACTATCGCTATAAACAAACGCATGCAGCCATTAAATATTACGCCCAACCTCCCTCCACTTCTCCTCACTTTTCCGTTTTTTTTTGTTTTCTTTCTTCATTCATTATACTCGACCATCCGCTGCATCCCGTTCATCATGAGAATCATACCTTCCTCTCTGAAGATCGGCGGCGGCGGGATGGACAAATCCCTGTCTGTAATAAGCCTTGTGGCCGACCCAGAAGATAGCAAACAAGATCAAACTGATGTACGCAGCGAAGAAGTCGCTAACATTCCACTTGATGAAGGATGTGAAGCCCTGGGTGAAGGCGATGAGGATGTTGAAGCCCAAGCCGTACCATGCCATGAAGGGCTGAAAGTTTCCAACGTAGGGCAGGGACTCGCGCGGGATGCCCTGCGCCTTGAGGGCGCGCCTGAATCCGAGGTACGAAGCACAAGTGCTGCCCCAAGTTGTGAGACCTGCGACGCCGCTGATGTTGAGCAGCCAGTTGAACGCAGTGGTTCCGCCGGCGGACAAGTTAAGGAATCCGAGCAGGCCCAAAAGCGAAGTAACGGCAACCGCGTAGACGGGGATACCTTGCTTGCTCGTCTTGGTCAGGATCTTGGGCGCAAGTCCCTCCTCGGCCATGGCGAGCAACACACGGCTGCCGGAGTAGACGTTCGCGTTGGCAGCTGACAGAACCGCAGTGAGCAAGACAGCATTGATAATGTCGGGCAAAGCCTTGACTCCAGCGCGGTTGGCTGCAATAACAAGGGGCGAGGCCGAGGCGTTTCCGGAGCCGCTGGACAGCATGGGGTCGGTAGATGGCACAATCATGCCAAGCAGGAAGATGGTGGTGCAAAAGAGGATCATGATGCCCCAGAAGGTCGTCTTTATAGCCTTGGGGACAGTCCTGCTTGGGTCACGGGCCTCGCCAGCAGCGACACCAACCAGTTCGGCACCTTGATAGGCGACGGAAGCCTGAATCAAGACGGCCCAGAAACCGACGAACTTGCCGACGCCGCCCTCGACCATGTACTCCCGGAAGGGGCCAGGATCGCTCCAGTACTTGAAACCCAGGGTGCCTTCATCACCGACGCCAGCAGCCATGCAGATGGCAAAGATGATGAAGCCAATAATCGTAACGACCTTCAAACTCGACAGCCACATCTCGAGTTCGCCATATATACCGACGGGGAGGTAGTTGACGAGGGTGAAGACTACCCAAAACACTGCGATAAAGATACCGGGGCTGAGGCTTTGATTCCAATACTGTATAATGATACCGGCCGCACTGAGAGACAAAGCGTACGTAATCGCCCCTGTTTGTCAAATCAATATCAAGTTCCTATCGGCTCCGACTCGAGGAGGAAGCAAACTCACAGCCAAACCAATAAAGCCAACCAACAGCGAAACCCAAGCTGGGATCAAGGAATCGAGTGGCATACGTCGAGAAAGCGCCGGCCGTTGGGATATACGTTGCCATTTCTGCCAAGCTGACCATGATGGACCACAACATGGTACCGACGAAGAGATATGCGATCAGGCATCCCACGGGACCCGACCTCTCCAAGGCCGTGCCGGAGCCCAAGAAGAAACCAGTGCCGATTGTGCCACCGATGGCGATGAAGTTGAGATGTCTCCCCGAAAGCTGACGCTGCAGCTCTCCTTGCTTGGCAGAGTCGGCATCGCTGGCGATATTGCCGTTCTTCTTCTTCTCAACCTTGAAGCCGGCATCGGTCGAGTCTGCCGGGGATGGCGCCCATCCCGCCGTTTCGTTGGCGGCCCCCATTGGCGCCTGTGTATCCGTGTGTGTTTCGGGACGATGGTGTGTATATGTCGTTTGGTCCAAGTTGGATCGGGACTTTCGGTGGGTGGCGTGCGGTAGTGGATACGGTGAAGTTTCGACGCACACAACCAATATATTCTGGATGAGTCTTCTTGTCTCTGTGGGGTGAGACGGGGATGCGGCCGGGGAAGAGGAAAACACTTGGTCGCCGAGGGAGGATGACACACAACACACACTCAGACACAACAATGGGCACTCGCTCACTTAACCGCGGCGGTCAAGATCGGTGCCAAGGGGTTGTGGGGAGGGAGCGATGGGAAGGAAGGAGAGAGGGCAAGAGAGACGGAGCAGAGGAAGGAAAAAGGCTTTCTCTGTTGGTCTGTGGTGGTGGATACCCTTTCTCGCTTTTTTTGCTCCTCCTCCGAGGGACGGTGGGCGGCGGTTGAGGAAAAAGAAGGTGTGGCGTTGAAGGACTTCTTAAACCAAGATCGACTTGGGCCTTTCCAGGTTGAACCACTTTTTTACTTTAACTGTTTTCACTTTGCCCATGGGGAAAAGAGACATCAACACCCTTGGTTCTCTTTTTGTTTCGGGGGGTTTTGATGGGTTTATGCATATGCAAGTTTGGACAATGTCTCCATCGCCGGTTTCCTGGCATGCATTTTTTTTTTTTTTTTTTTTTTTTTTTTTTACCTGTCGGCGGTCCCCGGCTTTTCTGCAGGTCCAGACCAGACCGCATGCAGGTATTAAACTTTTCTACCCGTCTTTGCATTGCATTTGCTGGTACATAAAAAGCCGTTGATAACCTTGTTTACAATGTGCAATGTATGTGGAGACGATTGAAAGAAATTTTCGAGCGAGGTTGTCTGCTGTTCGGAATCATGCCGTAGCTAATGCCGGGTGGCGGTTAAATTTTATTTTTTTTCTCTATGAAAAAAGCAGACCACCACAGGACACGCGTGTTTGCTGGGTTGAGAGGGAAAACCTGCTTTCAGGGGCAAGGTTCTGTTTTTTGTGTGTCTCCGGCCAGGGGGGGGTGAGGAGAGAGTCATGACATGGCGCCGCCGGGAACGTAACCAATCGTGTGGGACTGTCAAAATCTACACTAAGCATCAAGCTGAGGAGAGGGAAAAGAAGAAAAAAAGCAGGTGCAACAGCTTTCATCAATTTCCCCAGGTATGAAAGGCGGTTGACTATTTTAAAATAAAAAAGCTTCAAAGGCAACAAAAAGAAAGTTTCTAACAGAAGCAAGTGGGTCGCCCTACTCTCTCTCTCTCTCTCAAAACGCACCGCGCGCCGGCCGATTGAAGATTCGAGAGGGATTGGCTGCGCTACATAGATATCCGGAGATGCCGGACTCTCTCGGCCGGGGCTCGGTTTTTGAGTGTCAAACTCTCTCTCTCTCTCTCTCTCTCTCTCAGTCCTCTTCAAACAATGAATAAGTTTTTTATATTGATAACAATTTTCATCGCGCCCCCCCAAAATCTACACGCCATCTTTCATCAATCCCGCAATTTACCCCCGTGACCCCCTTTCAAACCAATGATCAACATCAAACACCCTCCTCTCAGTGGGACAAGGTGAAAAGGTGAACAAGGTGAATCCCGCCTTCTTCAAATCTCATCCCCGATTCCCCAATTCGCCGTGACGTGCTGCCAAGGATGTCCCCGGTGGCGAAACCAAAAGAAAAACCGCTCTTGCCTTTCGGCGGTGTCGTTTTCCGTCGGTTTCAACTTTCTTTTCGGATGGAGGGAGCGCCGAGACATCGGGCCGCCGAGCGCCGCATACCGCTCGGTGAGATTCGGTGTGGTGGTGAGAAAGGGTGTGGGTCAGTCATGTGACTTTCTCACAACAACACGTGTAGCACTTTTGTGTAAACACAGTGATGATCTTGAGAGCGATTGTCAGAGATTTCGACGAGGGTGGTTAATGATTGTAAATATTGTGGTTTGATGATTTCATTTTTTTTTGTCAAAAAAAACAAAAAAACTGTTCAGAGGCTACAGCAAAGACGACAGTAATTACCGTTTTAGATAAATCCTCGCCGACTATCATCATCACTCAATATCTATTCCCTTTTAACTCACCCATAAACAGCGAAGTAAAGTAGAGTAATTCCCAGAAATGAGATGTATTCCTTTTTTTGCTGTTGTTGTTGATGACAGAAATAACCAAAAAAAATGTAAATCTTTTTTTTAGTTTTTTAATATTATTGATGGGGAAATGGTATATATGACGAGAAGGGCAGACGAGACACGATTGGATGGAAAACGGGGATTGATGAGCGTTGTTGTTGTTGTTGTTGTTGTTGTTGTTGTTGTTGTTGTTGTTGTTGTTGTTGTTGTTGTTGTTGTTGTTGTTGTTGTTGTTGTTGTTGTTGTTTTTGTTGTCGTTAGGATGGGGAGTATTTTCAGCGGAAATTAATTTCTTTGCATTATCATGTATTATCACTTATCATCATGGTGTGTTGATGAGCGAGATGTTAGGGAGGGATGATGAGTTCCTGTAAATAATATAAATGAATAAATAAATAAATTTCAAGATCACCAAGCAAATAAGATACCCCCTTTCCTCCTCCTCTAATCATCAATACATCAAGCAAATACCATTTGACTGCTTGCTCGCTTTTGCTTGCTCATGACCAATCAATCAATCAATCCGTCACTAAAAGAAGAAGAAAAAAAACCCACTCCACCAGAGACGCCGCTATACGAGTTATTATTATTATTCCTACTGCCGCTATACGAGTTGTGTTGTTGTGTTATTGTGAATTGTGAATTGTGTTGTTGTATGCCTGAGGAAGAAAAAAAAAGAAGAAAAAGAAAAGAAAAAAAAAGGTCGCCGAATATTCCATCTATTCTTCTTCTTCCTCCCCTTTCCTTATTAATTTTGGTTTATTCTCCCCTCCTCCTCATTATATATAAATTTTGATTTCATTATACAAATTTTCGTTTCCCCCTCAACAGCCTCAAGCAATCTCCTTCTCCCCCGCCTTCTCCTCCGAGTGCGCGCTCCCAACCCTGGTCTGCTCTCCAGAGCGAGAAGCATCCCACTTGCTGCTCGTGACGGGATTGACGCCCAACAGATACATGGTGTCGATCTCCTCCAGGGACCTGTCCTTGCTCTCGACCAAAAAGAAGAAGACGATCAGGACCAAAACGAAGCAGCAGCCGGCAAAGACCAAGCCGTACAGGTAGCCAATCGCGTCGGTGATGAACCTCGTGAAGAAGCTCATCAGAAAGTTCCACAGCCAGTTGCTCGCCGTCGCGATCGCCATGGCGGGCGCCCTGTACTTTGCCGGGTAGAGCTCCGCCGTCACGACCCAGACGAGCGGCCCCCAGGTCGTGGCGAAAGCCGCGATGAAAAAGCACGAAAAGACGATCAGGACGTTGCCGGCCTGCGGCGTGTTGGCCGGGTTGGTCGAGTCCAGCTTGAAGTGGCCGACAAACGAATAAACCAAAAAGCACATCATCATCCACCCGGCTCCGGCCATCAGCGCGTTGCGTCTGCCGCACTTGTGCACGACCCACAGCCCGCCAAAGGTGCAACCCACGTTAACGGACCCCAGGATGATCTGCGTGACGTAGGAATCGCTCAGGCCGGTGGCCTTGAAAATGGTCGTGCCGTAGTAGAAGAAGAAATTCGCTCCGGTGAGCTGCTGTCCGGCCTGCAGGGTGATGCCCAGGACGGTGCGGTACGCCATTTTCGGTCCCGTAAAGATCTCGTACCACTTGGTGTCGGCCCCGGCCCGCTCCTCGTCCAGCTTCTGCTGGATCTCGTTGATCTGAGAGTTGACAGAGTCCGAGTTGGGATCGAGGCCGGCCAGCCTCGCAATCGACCGGCGCGCTTCTTCCTCCCTGCCGACCCTGTAGGCGAACCTGGGCGACTCGGGCAGAAACAGAATCCCGACGCCCAGGATGAGCGACCAGAGAAAGGACAAACCCGAGGGAATCCTCCACGACGCCGAGGAGCTCATCTCGTGCGTTCCGTAGTTGATCATTTCCGCAGTCCAGATGCCAAGAGTGATAAAAAGCTGATAGCAGGCGATGAGGACTCCCCGGAGGATGGTAGGTGCGGATTCCGACTGGTACATGGGCACCGCGACCGATAAAGCGCCGATGCCGAAGCCCGTCACGAGGCGGCCGACGGCGTACTGGGCCCACGACGAGGTCGAGGCGATCTCGATGACGTTGCCCACGCAGCAGAAGACGGCCGACGCGGAAATGGCGAGGCGGCGGCCGAGGGAGTCGGCGATGCGGCCTGCGATCAGGGAGCCGAAGAGGCAGCCGGCGGGGAGGAGGCCGACGATGGCGCCCTGCCGCGCTGCCGAGAAGTCGTAGGCGCCCGTGAGGGCGTTGTGCTCGCCGAAGCGGCGGCCGTAGTCTTCCATGTCGAAGAAGCCCGAGATTTGGCCGCTGGAGAGGGGGGGGAGTTAGCATTGCGTTTGAGGCTGGGGTTGGGGGAGCTGTTTGTATGGGGAAAACAGGGGTTGAGAGCTGTAGCTGCAGCTCTTTCCAGGGGTAAAAAACACGGGGTAGTGGGGGTTTGTAGCGTAGCTGTTGGATAGAAGAAATAGAAAAAGAATGCTCACCTTACGTAACCAAACATGAAGCCACCGATGCTGGCAACGACTCCAAGAAGGACGGCGAGACCCGTCAGCTTCTGATCGGCCGCCGCGGCGGCGGGGCCACCGCCCTGACGAGGAGCGATCACCGCCCCTTTGGGGTGTTCATCCTCTGTCGAGGTGTCGTGGTGTGAACCAGCCATTGTGGTGGTGGTGGTGGTGGTGTTGTATTATCGATGCTCAGTTTCTTGTTGATGTTCTCGACTCTATAACACAAAAAGAAAACCTGAGAGGAAAGTGATGTTTGTTTTTTTTCTGGAAGAAAAGATGTTGAGATGGGATGAAAAAAGTAAAACCTGGAGAAGAATTCCGGGGAGCAGAAAGAGACCGTTTTATTAATGCGAGTTTGTTTTCGGGGGATCAGAGGATCAGATCAGGGTCAGGGGCCTCTCTTTTTTTTTTTCTGGGGTCTCCACGCGGAGAGGAGACAATAATCTTGATTTTTCTTTCTTCTTAACCTAGAACTAAAAGTGTGGAAGGTATCATGGATATGGGGGTGAGGTGGAGGGTGACCACCTCCCTTTCTCTCGGAGCGGGCGTTATTCGGGGAAAGTGTGATGTGTGAGCAAACTTGTGGGAATGTGGATGTGGATTTTTGAGTGCAATAATGCAGCCGAGAAAAGTGGAGGAGTAAAAGAGAAGCAAGACAGAACAGGAGACAGCCACCATCCACCACACCGACAAGTACCTTCGCATGTACACCAGAGTTTGGAATGGCGGTCGGTACCTAGATGGTTCGGTTGGTGGTAGTGTCGTTCTATATCGCAATGGCCGATGCACGGAGTTGCCACTTCGGTCAGGGGCTTTGGTGGTGAAAGTGGCTCTCAGGGCGAAGTAGCGAGCCTTGCCGTCATGGTCACGGCCCTTGAGATGAATGACGTTTCGAGCCCTTCTCGAGTCGGTTGTATGTATTATTATTTTTTTCTGGCGTGGGGGTCCATTTTCCGGAGCTGCCCCGAGCTGGAAGTGCCGCAGCTGATGTGGAGCCCTTTTTGTTTTCCCGCCCTTTCCCTTTCGAAAGCCGATCGATCTGCTTGCTGTCAAAAATATCAGCTATTCAAAAAAGGCAATTCCGTCTTTCCCTTTTCCCCAAAATTTGAACTGTTGGATTTCGATTTTCAAAGATTTTCAAAGACGCGATGGGATGATAGTTTGCCACCGTCAGAGCACAAAAAAAGAGCTCACATCCATGCCGTACCTGCTTGTTTGTCAACACCACATCCCTGCATAAGGACTCCAGCAAGACTCCATCCTGCTCTTCTCGCTCGGTGCTTCTCTGAGTGCCAAGGCCGTTCCTCGACCGAATGACCCAGTTTCATCATGTCAACCCGAGCTTGCGATTGTCCACACGGTGTCGTCGAGAGTGAGGGGCGCCACGGGGAATTGACTCGCCATCCACGTGTGGTCGACGCCCCCCCTCAAACTCAAAGTTCAAAATTGCGGGTGAAAGAATCTGCCGGGCCGCGGGTTGTGGTGGCCGGGCCATCAAGGTGGGTTCCAGATTGATCGACGATTTGCTGAGTGAGCGGCGACCTGTCAACCGAGGTAAAGAAAGGAGAGGAGGACAGACGAGTGTGAATGGGATGATAGGCCATTGCGCAGGGCAGCAAGCTAGCCCAGACACGGTCCATGGGGAGACTGAATGCTCATGTCCACCTTATTCCCGAGATAGAATGCAACCGTGATGACTGATGGTGATGCATCACCTGGATGTAAACATGGTCACCATCGCGATCATGGACGATGATGACTTGTTCTTCATGTAGCCTTGCATGAAGTATGTTTGTAGTAGACGTTGAGGCGGCTTGCCAAGTAACGAGAATAGGGGTCGGGGGCGCCAACGTCAACACCAAGCCCCGCACTTGCACTCCGACCTTATTGTCGGTCGCATCCAGAACAGGCGACGCCGCCATGGTCCGCCCGCGCCCCGACTGAAGAGAGAGAAAGGAGATGCCAGAAAGGGATGCACCGACAAATCAACGGTCGGCAACCACCAATCTGGGGAACGGCAAAAAAAAAACCGGGACATTAACGGCAGTAGTCAAATAGAGCCTCACTTGAAGCCTTGGTTTCTGCCTCTCCTCCGGGTCTTGTGCACTCCGCACGGGGAGGCAGGCGACCGAGGCGAAAATTTTTGGCTGGCCGGCTGGCGATCGACACACCGGGGCGCCGGAGCGAAATCTGGGGGACGGAGCGAAAATCCGGGGTAGGAATCCTCCCCCAGATTTTGGGAATAATGATGAGATGGCGGCCACCACCGTCGTCAATCATAAAAAAAGAACCACTTGGAACGATCGGAATGGTTGATTGATGGATGACAGGCGCGCTGTTGCAGAGATGGTTCAAAAGGCCGTTGATTTTGGTTCCGTGGTGCGCTCTGTCTCTCTCTCTCTCGTTCCCGAGAGCTTGGGACTGGTCGGTTTCTTCTCGAATCTGCTTTTCGCGTCAGTGACGGTCTCCAAAAAAAAACCCTTTAAATCTTAAAGCCACTGACTGCAATGCGCACATTGGTGTCTCTGTCAAATCTGTCGCGTGCCCGTTATGGTGCGACGATTCGTAAAATGGGACGCTGTCGAGTTCGAGAAGCATTTCAACATGAACGACGTTTTTTTAGGGGGAGGAAAGGCAGAAAGAGAAATAAAAAGGAGAGTACCACCTCGACGATAATATTATTTTTACTCAAATTTCCTGTGACATGTGCTCTCTTGTTTTCGCGACACCGGGCCTCATTGCCGGCCCTCCCATTCTCTGTCGGCTTTTGCCTGAAGTGCGGCAGCCAATGGGAAGAGCTCCCAAGACGAGCATAGCCGAGCCTGGGCATTGGTTCCCTGCCTTGGGGGTCCCTTTTCTGGGGGTGGGTGTTCCCCAGAGAGTGCACGTGATGTGTTCCAGAAGTTCCTCTTTTTCTGAGAAACATGATGATGGTTTGCGACTTCCAAATTCCAATATCAAATTGAGTTTTAACAAACCCGCCCAAACTGGCCGTCCCCCGTGATTTTTACGCGCCAAAACACGTCCTTTGCGCGTCTCAGCGCGTGACAGGGGAGGCCTTCCAGGTTCCCTCAATCAGCAAAACGAAGGCATTTATACATGTCCAAAATTCCCGGGGGTCTTTCTTTCTTTCTTTCTCTCTTTCTCTTGATGATTTTTATTCTCCTTTCATATAAATGGGCATGTCGTTGCCGGGAAGGCAGTGCTGGCAGTGCTGGCAGTGCAAGTGTACCTCAGTGTCCTGATTCTTGCTTGTGTCATGTGCTCGGGTTGTTTAATTAGTTGGAGGTGGTGCAAGTTTCTGCGCAGAGCTGCAAGACAAACGGGAATTGAGGCTGAGCATCCGGGCATTGACCTTGAAGAGCTCGCGAGTCCGGTGGTGGAGCTCGCCGGCGCTGCTTCGGTGGAATTGGTCGCCGGGAAGTGATATCGGGACGGATCCCAAGGGGGACGCAGATCACTCCCATCATGGCTGCCATCTCTCTGTCTCTTTGTCCTTCCCCCTCAACTCCCCCCTAAAAAGGCAACGCCGGCAAAGTAGTCGTACTCAAAGTCGACACAACACCACCCGAACTACTGCTACAAGTCGAAGCACTAATCGTAATAAAACCCCTATGCTCATCATCAGCCCATCCATCCATCTCTCCTTCGTAGGGTATACATACCACCCGGTCATGCACTGCACACAAGGACTCTGCACCGCACACACAGTCGTAGTCATCACATTCACGTCCCCGCGCGTACACCCGCAGGGAATTATCACGGGGTAATCGTACCAGCACCCGTCCATGCCGTAGTCTTTGCAGTTTATTGCGCAGCCCGAGGTGAAGAACTGCGTGGCTGTGACGTTGTAAGTGCATACGGGCTGGGTGTGTGCTGTTGTGGTTGTTGTAGAGTAAGGGGGAGGGGAAGGGGAAGGGGTTGGTGAGGAGGAGGAGGAGGAGGACGACGACGACGACTTGGGCGTGTCGTGGTGGACCGTTGCGGTGATGGTGTGTACGACTACTGTTTCTGCTTGTGTGGCTGTGACGATCATGTCGAGCGGTTCACGGGGTTCTTCGCACAGCCACCACGAAACTGGAGTATCAGTTAGGAAGGGAAGCCGGGGCGCGAGTGGCTCGTTTGGCTTCGGGTTTGAAGAAGCTTCGAGGGCGGGCCCGTAGATGGCGCCGCTCGGTGAGAAGTCTATCCACTGGGAGCCCCGGGCTGTGGTTACGCTGGCTTCTGTCGCTGTGACTCCGGACAGGGTTATTGTGGTGATTATGGTTTTTGTGACTAGGAGGTACCATCCGCTGAGGGGCTTGCTAGGTCCGCTTAGAGGCTTGCTAGGTCCGCTTAGAGGGCTTGAGAGAGCTTGGGAGCTTTCGGGGATGTCAGGATCTGGTGATATCTACTGTGGTGGTGGTAGACTTACATGAAGGTGAACAAGACGGAGAGGGAGGAGAGGAATGGTGTGAGCTTCATTTTGCTGTCTGTTGCTTGACCGAAACAAACCACAGGGGTTCTAGAAACCCAAAGGAGAATACCAGGCCGGTCATGCTGCTTTTTAATACGTGATGGGACTCATTTGTGTAATGTTCCAGCTTCCGTTGATGCCGACATGACTGTCTCGTGTGACGTGAAAGGTTGACAGGATGTACGACAGTAGGGAACGTCGTAGCGCCGGCTTTAGAAGCGTCTTCTTTGCTTGTTTGCCGTCCCGAGTGTGACACATCCCCACGTCCAACGGAGTTAAAGAGCCATCTCGTCCTTTTGTTTGTATTCCTCTCGACAAAGGTGACATTCGAGGTCCCGATCACATGCTAGATCACCATAACGTGTCGGCCGTCAGTCTGCCTTTTATTGTTTTAGTCATTGCCGGAACTGATTCGGGACTGGTAAAAGCTCCTAGAGGTAAAACAGCTCTAGAAACATAAGCCGTGTGACTGTCTATCAAGTCTCGGAGAATATTCCCCAAAATAATGCCATATCCTGTAATTCGGGATGAGTCTACGACACTTGTGCATGCGCGGTGTGTGGTGTTGAGACCTGGCGGGATCCATCGGATTGAGAAAAAAGCCTGCAATACGCAGTGCACAGAGTCAGTCGATGAACCCTAAGACTCACCTCATCAGTGAGTATGTTTTTATTGAGTTTTACGCATCGCGCAAGGCATCTGCGGGATCAGGTCGAAGTCGGCACGATGTGCTTGGGTGGTCTGTTGCCCTCAGTCAGCGGCAGGGTAGGTGCTGGGTAAGTCGGTGGTGAGGTCAAAATCTCGACCATTTTTTGTACTTTAGTAAATATTACGTCTCATTCCGGCTATTTGAACATGAGCAATCTCTCTGCTGCAATTTTAGAGCATTCTGGGAACTTTTGCTGAAAAGTTGATTTCTCACTTGTTCACAAAAAGAAAGTTTAACATAAAAAGCATGTCAACACGATTTCAAGTGACCACATAGAAATCCACACAAGATAAAACGCTCAATCGATGTAAAATACCCACCTCGAGGTTTTCAGCACGTTATCTGGTCTCGACACAAGTTGTGGTGGCTGGGAAAACCTAAAATGTGGTTTTGTCAACAAACCTCAACTGTGATAATAAACCTTTGAATGAGATACCAGAACACACCACAACGCCACACACTATGTTTGCATCCGTACAAAATAGTCAGAAACTCTGCAAATACTTGCAAGAAGCCCAAGTTAAGTTTACAGCATTCCCACTCAACTCTGTCACGCTGTAAACCCACACCCTCAACCTTGACGTCAGGGAGGTATAAGCCAAGATAACAAACTTGACTCTTTCACCAGTCTCAGAACCACCTCTCATCTCAACCGCAAAATCGACATTCACATCACACACATACAAGCGGGGCAGAAGCTAGATCATTCTCATGATCATATCAATTTTACATATCTTTTCAGTACTCAAATACAAATACACCTACCTCACCGTCCTCAAAATCCTAAATCTCAATAACCTCTCTCTCTTATTCCAAACCAGCCCCACTTATTACCTACCCCCTTTCACCCAGCCAATTGCATCATCAATCAACACACACTCCGGCGACTCCGGTACATTTACATTTCAGAACAAAGAAGCACACGCAATGGAATGGAGACGGCATGATCGGCAACAAAGTCAAAGAAAGTCTAGCGCAGCTGGATAAACACGTAACCAATAAAATCAAACCAAACCAGGCAGCAAACAGTCCCTCACTCATATGGACATATTTTTTTTTCATGATTCCCAAGAGACATTGAAGGCAGACAAACAAATGACTCACCCGCCCCCAACACATCGAGGCAAGAGAGGAGGTGGCTGCCTCCAAACTCGGAACAAGCAAAAGCAAACTCGAGTTCTCGAGGTCCAGGATCCATCCATCCGCAATGCTGAAACCCCACTACAACGCGTTTGAACCCACATCCGTGTCAACAACACCATAGAACCAAAGGAGAAGAAGACGCGTCAAGTCACAAGTAAAACGGCACACAGTTGGTTTTTATGATTTATTTTTCATTTGTTTGGTATCAAGCCCTTCCGCGCTGGAAAAGTCGTGATATGATAATGTCCCCTTTGTGACAGCCCGTTATGGTTACAATTGCAGTTAAAAAGCCCAAGTGATAAAACCCCGAAATGAGACCCCATCCCCACCGAATAATTCCCAGAAAGCAGCCCGAGTTGTAGTTGTTGTGTCATCGCCAAAGGGTGGTGGTGGTGAATCGATTGATAAAAAGAAAAAGCGCGACGCCGAAATTTCATTAGAATTGACTTGTGTCGTTAAACCCTCAAAACAAGGAAAACAGCAGCAAGAAGTGTGTGCGTGATTGAATCAACAGCACAGCACACTTAACCACCGAAACCGTAGAGGGTGCGGCCTTGCCGCTTGAGGGCGTAGACGACGTCGAGGGATGTGACGGTCTTGCGCTTGGCGTGCTCGGTGTAGGTGACGGCGTCACGGATGACACCCTCGAGGAAGGACTTGAGGACACCGCGGGTCTCCTCGTAGATCATGGCGGAAATACGCTTGACACCACCACGACGGGCGAGACGGCGGATGGCGGGCTTGGTGATACCCTGAATGTTGTCGCGAAGAATCTTTCTGTGGCGCTTGGCACCGCCCTTTCCGAGGCCCTTGCCGCCCTTGCCGCCTGTTAGGGGAGGTGTTAGCATCGCGATGCGAGAGAAAGACAGTATTATCGACGCGTCAATCAATCGATGACGACGAAGATGACGGATGCAACTTACGTCCAGTCATATTGATGGATGTGTGAGAGTTAAAAAGTGGGAGATGGGTTTTGTAGTGTTGTTTGTTGAGAGCTTGAGGCTAAACAACAAAGATAATTGGGTTGGGAAAGAAGATGTTCGGGAGGTGAAAACGTGGGGAAGAAGGCGGGCTTTAAGTAAGAGTGGGAAAGGCGGGATGGGTGCTGGATTCGCTGGCGAAACGCGCTGCGGAATCAAATCAGAATCACTCGCTCCCAAATCAGGAAAAAAAAAATGGTGCACACACACACACTTTTTTTTTGGCCTGACCGCTCGCTCTTCCTTGTTGGCTGATTTGGAAAAACACGCGGGTACCGATTTGGCGCAGGGTGCCTTGCAGAAACACGGTGCTACACACGGGACACCACACAAACAACGGGCCCCACCTTTTGCTTCCCAAGTCCCAAACCCCTGCGCCCCTCCTTCCGATCCAAGCGAACAATCCATTTTCCACGACGCGCTTTTCTTGAACATGTTTTTGCAAGCAAAGCTAGGTTTACTTTTTTTTGCCAGATTCTGGGCGCTAATCCTGATTCGATTTTTGACTTTTTGTCAAACGCTTTGTGATTCTGCAACAGGGTGGATACTGGTGAGGTTGAGGTACGTACCTGTCATCCGACTCCGCTGGGAGTTCCTACCCGATGCGGCCCGCCAATCTCCAAGATCACACTTCCTCCCTCCCTGGAGTTCGTCAGAGTCGACGAGGTCTTCCATCCATCCATCCCCAGAAAATCATGATGCCGGAGCGGATGCAGTCGCATTCTTCTCCGGGTACTTGATGCACAACCTTGCCAAGGGGGCGGCAGTACGTAATGACATGTGGATAATGGGAACGGGTTTCTCATCTTCCTTCTCCGTGTTCCAGGTCCAGTCCCGAGATGCGGGGATGCTGAATCTCATCGCCGTTGAAGCTTTTTCGGTACCATCCTGTTGTGTCATGTCACAAGACCACATCGTGATGGATTCTGCAGTGACATGTGGTCTGATGACTTAATCCCATCTTCTACGTTTCTGACACTCCCATTTACACTGCAAACAGTAGAAGACACAAGGGCATTCCAAACCCTCGGTAAATGAGCTCCTTATTGCCGACAAGTAATAATTTGCCACTGCGAAAAATCTGAAATGTCCAGTGCTGCCTATCTGCTTCCAGTCTCATTCACGGCCTGTTGATTGACCCCGCCATCGAGATCAAGAACTCTCTTTGTTTCGGCAGCTTCCAGAACACACATCTCTTTCCATAGTCCATTTTTGAAAATCAACATCCTGGCTGCATGCAAATTATCATCTATCCAGAGAGTACATAATAATTGTAAAATAATACTTTGATATCAAAATCGAGTCCAGCCTTACAAGTGCGGATCTCGAATCAAAGGTACGTACCCCCGCTTTGGTTGGGTCCCAAAAAACAAGAATTCCCATGCAGCAACGTCAAGGTAAATGCGGCATTCCCCACAAGGTGGGTGGCCCATGCGTCGGTTGCACTTTTTTTTTTGGACCAATCAAAATTCGGCGCCCAAAGCAAAGCAGCAATTGCAAGGCCATTTCCCCTCCCAAATCAGGCGCGTTTCGCTTGCAGCAATCTGACCCATTTCGCATTGCAACAGACCCCGGTTTCGAGCGTGCACATCAACGCAAAAAAAGAAGGAAGGCGCGCCCGCACAATCACAAAAAAAAGCCTAATCAGCCGCCAACGTGACCGCTGCAGCAGCCGCCTACTTAAACCTCGCACCCCCCCACCATTTCCTTTCCTCTTTCAACTCACACCACAACTCCACACCCATCAATCCATCAACCCACATTCGCAACTTTGCGACTTATTCATCACTTTCCATCAACCCAACACATTTACATCACAACAACAGTCGCAATGGCTCGTACCAAGCAGACCGCCCGCAAGTCCACTGGTGGCAAGGCTCCCCGCAAGCAGCTTGCCTCCAAGGCCGCTCGCAAGTCCGCACCCTCTACCGGAGGTGTCAAGAAGCCTCACCGCTACAAGCCCGGTACCGTCGCTCTCCGTGAGATTCGTCGCTACCAGAAGTCCACTGAGCTTCTGATCCGCAAGCTCCCCTTCCAGCGTCTCGTAAGTTTTACTCTTAATCGATCGCGACATGGCGACTGCGACGCGCGACCGACATTGATTTACTAACGCGACTTTCCTCTACAGGTTCGTGAGATCGCCCAGGACTTCAAGTCCGACCTCCGCTTCCAGAGCTCCGCCATCGGTGCCCTCCAGGAGTCCGTCGAGTCTTACCTCGTCTCCCTCTTCGAGGATACCAACCTTTGCGCCATCCACGCCAAGCGTGTCACTATCCAATCTGTACGTATTCGCTCTGCAACACTTCTATCCTTTGGGTCACAGCATCGCTAACAACCTCTGCAGAAGGATATCCAGCTCGCTCGTCGTCTCCGTGGTGAGCGCAACTAAGCGCTGACTTCCAAGATCCTGTTTACTTCCTTTTTACACAAGCAAGTTTGAGGGTTTCGTGGAGAAACGGTTAAGCGACTTACGGGGTTCATTTGGGTGGTTCATGACTTTTTTCACACATACCTTTGGGGGATACTGCTTTTGATTGACGAAAGGGTTCATTCACGGCACAATGGGGAAATAACGGCGTTCTTGATTGCGATGGTTTTACACTTACTGGCTTTGTACATTACCCAATATCGGCGGCATGGCTATCTTTCTCTCTGTGATTGAGGGGAGAGGAGAAGCAATGGGATGCTGCTAATACTAAACGCCTTGATCATGAAAGCGAAGTTTTTGACAATGCTTTAGATTAATGTGATGACTCGACTTGACTTGATGCTATTCCCATGACGTGCTCCTCCTGGACTCTTGACGCGATTTATGTCTTTTGTGGCGTGGCGACACGAGGTGTGGTTCAAAACAAGGACTCCACACCCGCGTCTGCAGTCCCTGTCCCTGTCTCTTGGTGTTGATGTTGGTGGGGTCATCTTCCTCTGAAGCATCTTGGGTGAGGTCAAGGGTTCCATGCGTGGTTGTTGAGGTTTGGGGGGTTGATGATGCTGCTCGCGACTGTTATCAACCGTTCGCTTGTACCTCTCTCTGTATCTACTTTTTCATTTGTGGTCTCAAGTATCTATTTTCCTTGTTGTTTTGTAACCTATAAATGGGACAGAAAGGGGGGTTATTGATTTGGGCGAAATCTGTGATGATGATGATGTTTGTGGTGGTGGTGGTGGTGGTGATGTTTTTGTTCCCCCTACCCCAGTATATTATCTAGCAACCTTTTATTCTCCCTGTCTGTCTGTCTGTCTGTCTGTCTGTCTGTCTGCAACACCCTTTGGTTGAACCCCCCCGACCCCTTGTTTTTTCTTTCTTTCTTTCGTCTTAATCTATTTAATTAATTGCCTTTTTAGTTTAAAATTTTTTAGTTTGTTGACGTATCTTAACTAATGTTTGATGTATCTTGCTTGCATGTCTGGACAATTCCATGCCCTATTCAAGCTATTCGTGAAAAAAATAATTATAGAGGAGAAGAGAAGCAGTTGACGCGAGTGTTTCTTCTTCTTCTTCTTCTTCATCTTTTTTTCTTGGGTATTATTTAGCACCGCAAAAAAATTGTATTCTTTCTCAGATGTATCAGTTCAAATGTATGAATCGATACAAAACTCCAAGTTTTTCAGTTTCTCTTTTTATGATGCCATTGTCAGTTATATATATATTTCTCTTTAAGAGATTTCTTCTTTTCCATTTTCTTCCCTCCTCTCCTTCATTGTGCCCCTTTTCTCCACCGTCTTGCTAATTCTCAGATAACCACAGACGCGGAAAAACTCAAAGCATAGCCTTCCACCCCTTATTACCCCCTTTCAACCCTGACTCCAATCCGAGAAACTGCACGACCTGACCCAAGTGGTCAACCCCCCAGAACCCTTCCTTCTCTCCCTTTGAGTTGGTACAAGTCATCCAAGGCAGCCCGAAAGCTCCCTCGGCGAAGGCGCGGTCTGTATTTGCCAAGAGGGATGCCTTAGCTGTCGAGGAGGCGGCGGTGAGAACTATTCACGCATTATAATTAGTATCACGTTTCCAACCTCACAACGAATACCCCGAGAATCTCGGCTGAAACATATGAAAAAAGGGAAATAAACGTACTATTCTCAGCCTCCTCCTCCCCGCCAAAGATCTCCTTGAGCGTCTCCTTGAGGATCTCAGGTCTGTGCGTCGCAACACCTTCGACCCAGTGTTTTCTGAAAAACACTTCGAGCGCTTTCGTTAATTTGCTGCCTTTGCCGTCGTTCAGAGCTTGAATCGCGCACAGCGCTCTCATTACCGGCAGCGTTGGGGCGGGAAAATCGGGCGGCAAACCGGGAGAGAGCATGGGGATGGAGAAGTGCTGGGCCCAGCGGAGACGTTCTTTGTTGATCCTTCACAGAGTCAACATCAAATTCCTTCAACATTAATGGTCTGATCTGATCTGTGGGGGGATTTTACCAAATGTCCTTATCTATGCGGGCGTCACTGTCAGTTCGCGTGTATTTATATAAATGCGGCAAGGGAAATACGTACTTTTGACCTTGATGGGTGCTGTGTTGCCGCACTGTAGACGGGGTTTTATGTAAGTATCGTGGGGGAAAGGGGAAATCAGGGAGTCAAAAAATACTGCGTACTTTGTGCATCAACCCTCCCAGGAAGATGGGGACGTATTCGATTTCGCAAGGGGCAAAAGTGGGATCATGCTGTAGAGTATGGTTTAGTAATTTACCCAAAGGAAAAAAAAAAAGGACGGGAGAGATGCTTACGCGCAGCAAGTGAAAGGCTTCATACGCAAACGGAGAGACGGTGTCGACGTAGAGTGTTATCTTTGGCTTTGAAACAGTGGTGGCAGCCATTTTGAGGATGTTGTTCATGAAGCTTATAAGATTCAAGTTGAAATGAGAAACAAAAAAATGGGAGTGAAGTGTTCAGTGGTATGTGTACACGGGATAACCAAAAATCAGGGCAAGCCCATCCCTCCAAGAACCGGAGTATACACCGAGGATCGCCTCCAAACTACTATGTACAAGCGAAAACGCCGAGGAAGTGTACTTCCGGACCTTCCTCTAAGCTATCTATCTACAAACACCTACCCCGCACTCTCGAGAATGCGGGGGAAGGGAGCTCCAAAACAATATGGAAACATCTGAAGAGTAAGGGACTTTAATAGATAGAGTATTCCAGCCTCATTACAAATGGGTGATAATTACCCAGCGTGTACATATCCTATCTGTTTAGTGTACCATGGTCATAATAATCTTTCATGAATGCCTCTTCTTGTGAGGAATATGTCCTGCCCGTACTGGCCGCAACGCTCGAGAGACCCTTCACTACCATCCCCGCCTTCCTCCCATTTGCCCCCCTATGTAGTATTCTTCGCCAATGTCCAGAAACTATCCATCTTCGCCCTGGCCAAAAACTCCCTCGCCTCCTGATCAGTCTCGCAAACTTTGCTCCCCCACTTCTTGAACGCCTGCGCCTTTGTCTCGCCCTCAAACAACAAAACACACTTATTCGTCGACAAATCCTTCAGCTGCCCATTCTCATCCTCAGCCTTCAGCCAGTCCCTCACAGTCGCCTTCTCCGCAGACGGCCCGGCGGAAACAGCATCCTTCTCCCTCGACGGCAACGCCTCGGTCCAATCGATACGGCGCAGCATTAGTTTCTTGTAGCTGTTGATGCTGTGCTCTCCTCCTTCCACAATAACCAAGTTCTGTTTCGGGTGCATGATGCATACTCCGTTGAGTCCGTTTTGCGTGGCATTGATGCCGATTTTGTACCGGTGCTGCCCGTTGGCGAGATTGTTGATCTTGAACACCAAGATGTGAATACCCTTTGCTGCGTCTTTCGCTTGGTTGTTGGCGAGCTTCTCGTGCCGTTGTTCCTTGGTGAGCTGGCGCTCCTCGTTATCCGCCATGTGCTTGTTGAAACGGTCCTGAATCTGTTTCCGGACCTTGGCCTCGACTGCGGTTGGATCCTTGACTGCCACATCTCCCAACACGCGCATGAGATTGCCGATCTTGACTTTTGGTTCTGGTGGTGGTTCGAGACCGAGTCTGATCTTGGCTTGTTTCTCTCTGTTCTCTTCGAGACGGCGCTGTCGTCGGAGTTTTTGTTGTTCTTTGGGTGTGAGGTACATGGGCTTCGGCGCCGGGGCGAGTTTATCCTGTGGCGGATCAACCGCGACGGGGTGTTGAATGTAAAGCGTGACGATGCTGTCGGGAGTATCGATCTTGATGGATTGTGGTATGTTGCTGTAATCGTTTCCGTCGATGAGACCTTCATCCCACCACTCGAGCTCTGGGGGCGCTTCGACCACGAATAGTTTTTCGATATCTCTGTCCTCGTCTAATCCGGCCTTGCGCGATTGAGC
Source organism: Cladorrhinum sp. PSN332 (assembly GCA_033297175.1). Lineage (NCBI taxonomy): Eukaryota > Fungi > Ascomycota > Sordariomycetes > Sordariales > Podosporaceae > Cladorrhinum > Cladorrhinum sp. PSN332. The sequence goes on along the minus strand of MU858815.1, from coordinate 162,734 downwards.
GGCGATCTTCTTCTTCATCTCCTCCAGCGCAGCCTGTCTTCGGAGCGCGTTGGCCTGGGCGATGTATTTGCCCTTTTGGTTGAAGATGAGCTGGCGAGACTCTCGCGCCTTGCCTGTTGGTCCATTGCTGATGCTTGCATCGAGGTATGGGTTCGCTCGAGGGGCATCGCCGAAGGGTTTCGGTTTTGGCGTAGGGCGCTGACCGAGGGATGATCTGAGGGAATCGGTGGGCTTGATCGGGGCGTTGAGGTCTGCAAGGGCCGGGTGAAGAGGGGTGTTTAAGCCGCCTTTTGCTTTTGATGATCCTACTGCTGCGGCGACGCGCGCTCTGAGAGCTGCCATGCGGTCCGCGGCAGACTCTGGTTTTCCAACTCGTGAGGACGAATCATGACGAGGACCTAAGCCTCCAAGCCCGGAATTGCGATCCATGGCTGGGAATGCCGATGGTGTCGCTCTTGTAATTTTTCTTCTTTATTTTTGAAGCCGTGAAAAATGAAGTCTTCTAATATCGCAGTGAGGGCGGATTGTCAGATCCCACGCGACAGAGCTTCCCAGAATTGCAGTTGATGGGTGCAAGGTTGACCAGCCTGGGGTCTTGGCTCTCAAGGTAATGCATGTCTTGGCATCCGATAACAAGATGCTCCCCACATGCACCTGGGTGTTTCTGCCAAATGTCTCCGCCAAAAAATATTCTTTTTGCTGAAGCTTTGCTCTCCAAATTCCCCACCACCCGGTCGCCAATTGAGATCGATTTTGTTTTGAACTTACTTTTGAGAAGCGAGGTTCGAGAAGCGTTCTTGTTGCGACAACTCTCGGCGCACCCTCCTTCTATAAAAAGATGCAAAGCTGGGCAGCGCGGTAACACGCCAAAATAAATTGTCATTTGAAATAACTGCCCACAATGAATATTTCACAACCAGTATCGTCAACGCTCGAAAGCGTCGAGTTCGAATTTCTCACGGCCGAAGAGATCCGCGCAATCTCTGTCCGAAGAATCGAGAATGAGACGACCTTCGACTCCCTCCTCAGCCCAGTGCCAGGTGGTCTTTATGACCCTGCTCTTGGATCATGGGGCGATGCTCCGTAAGGACTTCCAAGTAAAACCAACTGGAAGACTGCTGGCTTTGACTGACCTGGATGTGTTGCAGGTGCCGAACCTGCGGTCTGAACCAGGCGCAATGCCCTGGCCACCCCGGCCATATCGAGCTTCCCGTCCCAGTCTACCACCCAGTATTTATGGACCAAATGTACCGGTTGCTTCGGTCTCAATGTGTCTACTGCCACCGTTTGCGACTTGCCCGCCGAGAGGTCCACCGCTTCGCCTGCTTGTTCCGTCTCCTTCAGTATGGACTGCTCAACGAGGCGCAGATGATCGATTCGATGGTCGACAACGGACTTGGAGAGGCGCTCAAGAGCTTGACGCTCGACCATGTTCCCAAGTTCGAGGGTGACGAGGCCGAGGATGAGACCAGCACTGTCGATGAGACCATGCGCGCCAGGGAAGCATACGTCCGCCAAGTTTTGAAGGACTACAGAACAAAGATCAACGCGGGAGATATCAAGAGGGGCAAGCATGAAGGCGCTTCCGAGATGAGAAGATTCCTCGTCAAGGAGTTTCTTGGCCTGATTGTGAAGGAGAAGAAGTGCAGATCTTGCGATGGCATCTCGCCTGTCTACCGCAAGGATCGTTTCGTCAAGATCTTTGAGCGCGAGCTTACCCCTAAAGAAATGGCAATCATGGCACAGTCCGGAAGAAAACGAACCGACGCGCTCGCCGTGCGCCTTAAGAAGGACCAGCAAGGTGATGTGGAGATGGACGAGGGCGTTGCTGATGTTGACTCGGCAGAGGAGCCAGATAGCGAAGGAGAGGGCGAGGAGCTTGACGAAAACGGTCATGTGGTTATGGGTGCAACCTCTACGAAGTCGAACAAGTCCAAGGCGGCGACAAAGTCGGCGAAGCTCCCACAACGATTCCTCAACTCCCTCGAAGTAAAGAAGAGATTAGACCTCTTGTTTCAAAAGGAGCAAGAAATTCTGTTCCTTCTCTTCAACTCCCGACCCAAAACGAGAAGCAGCAAGCCCATGACGGCCGACATGTTCTTCATCCAGACCCTCCTCGTCCCCCCCAACCGCTACCGCCCAGAAGCCCGCATGGGCGATTCCCAGATTACCGAGGCCGAACAAAACAGTCTCTACAAGAAGATCCTTTCCTCGGCAAATTCGGTTGCAACAATCTCTCGCGAAATCGGTTACGGCAAGGAGGCTGCAGCCAGCGAGGGCAGAAGACCTCGTGACATGAATTCGCTGTACCAGTCATGGACCGAACTCCAAGACTCTGTTAATAGTTTGATGGATCGCGACAAGAACCCAGTGCAGGGTGCCGCTGCGAAGAGAAATGAAGAGGGTATCAAGCAGAAGCTCGAGAAGAAGGAGGGTCTGTTCAGAAAGAACATGATGGGAAAGCGTGTCAACTATGCCGCCAGATCCGTCATTTCACCCGATCCAAATATCGAGACGAGCGAAATCGGCGTCCCCCCTGTTTTCGCAAAGAAGCTCACCTATCCCGAGCCAGTAACGAGCCACAACTTTAGAGATCTTCAGCAGGCTGTAATCAACGGTGTCGACAAATGGCCTGGCGCCTCGGCTATCGAAAACGAGAACGGTCAGATCGTTAACCTGCGAAACAAGTCTGCCGAAGAGCGTGTAGCGCTCGCCAACCAGCTCCTTGCCCCGTCAACAAACAACTTTGGCAACCTCAGAAACAAGAAGGTTCACAGACATCTCACAAACGGTGACGTCGTCTTGATGAATCGTCAGCCAACACTTCACAAGCCCTCAATCATGGGTCATCGTGTGAGGGTATTGCCAAGCGAACGAACAATTCGCATGCACTATGCCAACTGCAACACTTACAATGCCGATTTCGACGGTGACGAGATGAACATGCATTTCCCGCAAAATGAAGTTGCAAGAGCCGAAGCACTGTCACTGGCAGACACCGATCACCAGTACATTTCCGGAACTGCAGGATCCCCTCTTCGTGGTCTCATTCAGGATCACTTGTCGGTTTCCGTGGTTCTCTGCAACAAGGACACATTCTTCCACAGAGGCGACTACATGCAGCTCATCTATGCCGCCCTCCGACCGGAGAGCGGCCATATCACGAGCGAGCGCATCATTACCCTCCCTCCGGCAATCATCAAGCCGGTTCCCCGATGGACCGGTAAACAGGTTATTACCACCATCCTCAAGAACATCAAGCCACACAACTGCGGCGATTTGTGGATGAACTCTTCCGCCAAAATCAAGAGCCGCAGCTGGGGTGATCACGCCCCCGAAGAAGGCAACGTCGCGATCCGCGATGGTGAGTTCATCAGCGGTATTCTCGACAAGTCCCAGCTCGGTCCCAGCGACGGAGGGTTCATCCACGCCGTGCATGAAGTCTACGGCCCATCGGTTGCCGGCAAGCTGCTCAGCGCCATGGGTCGTCTCTTGACGCGGTACTTGGCCATGATTGCCTTTACTTGCGGTATGGACGATCTTCGCATGACTCCCAAGGGTGAACAAGACCGCAGGGAAAAGATCAAGGCCGCTGCCGATATTGGTCTCAGAGTTGCGGCAAAGTATGTCTCTCTCGAAAAACAAAAGCCCGCCAAGGACGATCCGGTCCTTCTTCAGCGTCTGGAGGAGGTTCTCAGAGACGACAAGAAGCAGCACGATCTGGAGTTGCTCACCAACGCGGGCTGCGCCGAGCTCTCGAGCGAGATTACAAAGACTTGCTTGCCTGACGGTCTCGAGAAGCCCTTCCCGCACAACCACATGCAAAGTATGACAATTTCCGGTGCCAAGGGTTCTCCTGTCAATGCCAACCTGATTTCTTGCAATCTTGGTCAGCAGACACTTGAAGGCCGTCGTGTGCCCGTCATGGTTAGCGGAAAGACTCTCCCCAGTTTCAGACCTTTTGATACGGATGTACGAGCTGGCGGTTACATTGTCAATCGCTTCTTGACTGGCATCCGTCCCCAGGAGTACTATTTCCATCACATGGCTGGTCGTGAGGGTCTTATTGATACAGCCGTCAAGACATCTCGCTCCGGTTATCTCCAGAGATGTTTGATCAAGGGCATGGAGGGTCTCAGAGTGTCTTATGACACCTCTGTCAGAGACTCGGACGGCCAGATTGTTCAGTTCCTGTTTGGTGAGGATGGTATCGACATTTCAAAGCAGAAATACCTCAACGACTTTGAGTTTGTCCTCCGCAACTTGGATTCGCAGTTACCTCAGATCCAATACTACGAGGAGAAGCTGCAAGAGATGTTTGAGAACAAGGATGAGATCATGAAGAGACAAAGGGCTGTCATCAAGTCTGCCAACACCACCAAGGCTCAAGACCCAGTTACCTCGGTCATCGACACCAACAGATACGGCTTCGCCACTTCAGAAAAGTTCTTTGCTCATCTCATGGACTACGTCAAGACGAACAAGGACGGCATCATCAAGGAGAAGAAGGGTTTAGAGAGTCAAAAGGGCCAGATCGCCCGCAAGACTGCCGAGAAGATCCTTGCCGCAAAGTACATTCGCTCTTTGGTTGAGCCGGGCGAGGCGGTTGGTATCGTTGCTGGTCAGTCCGTTGGTGAGCCATCGACGCAGATGACGCTGAACACATTCCATTTGGCCGGTCACTCGGCAAAGAACGTCACACTAGGTATCCCCCGTCTTCGTGAAATCCTGATGACTGCTTCAGCAAACATCTCGACGCCATCAATGACGCTCGTGCTCAACCCTGAGCTCACAGACGCCGACGGCGAGCGTTTTGCAAAGAGTATCAGCGTCCTGCCGCTCGCGCACGTCACCAAGGAAGCTGTCGTGCGGGAGCGTGTCGGTCGTGGTTTGGCTTTGCCGCTCGCAAAGACGTTCGAGATCAGACTCAAGTTCTTCGAGGCAAAGGAGTACACGGAGATGTATGCTATCAGCATTGACGATGTCCTCAGCACTGTTGAGAAGAAGTTCATCCCATTGCTTTGCAACTTGACAAGGAAGGAGATTAAGAAGAAGGTCATACAGTCTAACGCTGAGGTGGCGGATATTAGCGTCAAGGTCGGCACGGTTGAGACTGCCCGCGCTGGCGGTGAGGAGCGGGCTGCTGCTGCTGCCGGTGCGGATGAGGACGATGACGATGACGACGAGGACGATGCTTCCGGAGCTAAGAGGAGAGCCAACCGGTCCGAGGCTGTTTCTTATGGTCCTAATGATGACGATGACGATGCCATTCAAAAACAACTCCAGCGGGAGGCAGATGACATGGAGGACGGCGAAGAGCGCCTCGAGTTCGATGACGAAGCCTACGGTGGCAGCCCCGAGCCTGACGCAGGCGACGAGGACGAGGAGAAACTCCAACGCTCCCGCGAGATCCGCATCAAGGAGAAGAACGACGCCGTCGTCAGGTTCAGATGCGACGAATCAGGGGGCGAGTGGATCGACTTCACTTTGGAGTATGACGTCTCCATCCCCAAGCTTCTCATGCTCAGCATCGTCCAAGAGGCAGTCAAGAAGTCTGTCATTCAGCAGATTTCTCACATCGGCAAGGCGACGTTTGACAAGGAGAAGGGCGAGGGCGTGATCCACACCGACGGCGCCAACCTCAAGGCCATGCAGCTCTATGGCGATTACATCAACCCCAACAGGATCGAGACCAACGATATTTACCAGACGCTGGAGGTTTACGGCGTCGAGGCGGCGAGAAACAACATTGTGAGGGAGCTGAGCGGTGTTTTCGGCGGTCACGGCATCGCTGTGGATAATAGGCACTTGAACCTGATTGCAGACTTCATGACGAGGGGTGGCGGGTTTAGTCCGTTTAATCGGATGGGGTTGACGGGCAACGTCAGTCCGTTTACCAAGATGAGTTATGGTAAGGCCCTCCCTTTGAAGCCCTCATTTTTTTCCCCTAAACTAATATTTGCGTGTCATAGAAACCACTGTTGGCTTCCTCAAGGATGCCGTCCTGGACGGTGATTGGGATGCGTTGGTCACTCCCTCGAGCAGGTTGGTGGTTGGAAAGCTGGGAAGCATTGGCACTGGCTCGTTTGATGTGCTCACGCAAGTGCCTACGAAGCACGGGATTGGTGTTTTCTGAAGAAACAAAAGCTGGACGAGGATTTTTGGAGACATGAGGTTGATGTAGATGTTATACTATGTAGTGCATGAGGCTTTGGTGTTTCAGGTGGTGTGGGAATTGATCTGGTTCTTGTTTTGTTGCAATTGCTTTAGTCGTTTGGAGTAGTATGGACCTGAGGCTGTTCGTGCTTGTCTTGTCTGCTTAACGTACGTACGGTGGGGATAGGTCTGAAGTTGTGATCTTGTTGGTACTACAGGCAAGTGCTCTTGAAGGCAAAAATAGTTTATGGTTACTTGTTTAGATGGTCAAGAAGGATTACATACGAAGGTTTCCCTTCAGAAACTCTGGCGGTGTATCTTTGACACTTGAGACGCCTTTCCAAACACTTGTGATGATGGTTTTTTTTTTTTTTTTTTTTTTTTTTTTTTTTTTTTTTTGGGGTTTTTTTGGGGGGGGTGTGGGGGCGAACTACAAACATTGTGGGTGTTTAGTGGGGGGCCAAAAAAATACTTTGGGGAAAAT